>PNEQ01003987.1:13397-28147 GCA_003012365.1 Medauroidea extradentata
AAGAGACATGTTAGCCCTTAGAGACATTAACGTAATTGAATTTGCTGAAATCGAGCAAATAAACATACTGTGGGAAATTATTTTTAATGTGCCCTCTGCTCCGGTTAGCTAAGCTGTCTCTCTAAGTACGAGCTGGCACTGCTTATTACAATAGCACATGTAAAGCACTTTGATATAATACATTACTCACTATTCTCATTTTAAAATTAAAAGGTTGTATGTGTGTTGCGCGGTCTTTGTGTTAGGTTGTCGGCCTGGGCCGCTCTCAGCAGTCCAGCGTCATTGAGCAAATTCGAAGCACTTTGCCTAAAAAAATTATTTACCTTCCTTGTGGGTACTTAATAATTCCGTAAAAATACGGCGAATGCCTCGCCACTACTACTTTGACCTAGCAACTCCCGCACTGTCTGTTTCACGTGACACTCGTTTCCGCATTTGCGCGCGTGTGATCAGCGACGGCGCAATGCTTGGTTGAACGACCAATGTCCCTTGCTTAGCTGGTGTTGGGGTGTGTTGCGGTGACGTTAATTGGTTGATTTACTTTAAATCGTGGCACTTTCTTTTGTATTGAGTTGCTGAGCACGTGGCTACACGAACTTGACTGCTCAGTTGGTCCCGTCAGTATCGGACGCATGCAGGGTGCATTCCGAGATGCCGCGGGCCGTTGGCATGAATACTGCCGATGGGTCGCTGTTGTGTGTTGACGAACGGTCGCGATGCATGCGTGGGCGGTTAAGCACACGACAAGTGATTAAACCGCCCACTGAACTTCAAAACTGTCGTTGACACATTGCTGCTAACGCTAACAGACATAGTTCAAAATTCCACCGACAGGTGGCATGTTGAGTGATTGAGTGTTTGTCCATTGTGTAATAAGTATGGGTATCTGACGAACACATTCAAAAGTATTAGAAGTAACTGTTTATGAATGTCACTGCTAAATGATTTCATTGATAATCTGTTATGTTTTACGTTTGCCAGCCTGAGCATACGGAATTATAAATAGCAATTTTTCTTTTCTGTTTCTATTGTTTTTAACTGCGTCGTCGTTCGTGGCAGTATGCTGAAGCTAATAGATATTAATTAGCTGGTAATTTAGTTAATAGTAGTCCCCAAAAATTAAATACGCTATTATTAATCAGGTATAATTATAAGCCACACACCTCCCCTCAGGCCAGGTCTTGAACGGCCCGCTTTAGGCGCTTTCTGCCTGTGCTGACGAGGGCTGACATCACCTGCCATGCTGCTCAGGTTCGTCTGGAAGCCTTCAGCTCCAGTACCGGCCTGAGTATGCATGGCAGGAGCCGCACAAATACACAAAACAATTACAAGTTACACTTACAAGGGAAACCTGGGGTAACACGTAATATATTTCACTATATCAAGATTTTCTCCACGAAAACACTGCGAAGTACTATGTATTTCACAACAAATGGCATACTATACACTGTACACCCTAAGGCTCACATGGCAGCGCCGCTGTTGAAATTACATTGCTATAATTTAATTAATTAGGTAATTGTTATTATACTGTACACTCACAATTTAACACGTTTAAATTATAGAAATTGCTAGCTGTAAGTTAGCTGTGGTGTTTTCTGTCGGTCCGGAATGGCGGAGGCCTGTGATTGGCTGAAGCTGTGATTGGCTGAAGCTGTGATTGGCTGAAGCTGTGATTGGCTGAAGCTGTGATTGGCTGGCAGGATCACTAACAGCCAATCAGAGGGCTCCTGCTTGCACAGATATTTCTGTGCTAAGCACAAGTCCTAAAAAGTAATATTTTAGTCATTTTAACGTATTATTTTAGTCGTTTATATATTCTAAATTAATGCCAGCTCATCAGGCTTGCCTGTGAGCTAGTTAAGTGTACTAATTTATGTCTTTTTAAGTATGTTTCAGGTATCTACTGGAGATACGGGAGGACGAGGCACCTTTAAAACCTTGTCCTCCACCAGGGTACTGTGCTCACCCTCAGTGCCCTGGTTAAAACCAGCACCCTCCTAAAACAAAATAAAAGGAAAATAAAGAAAATAAATACAGTTCCTGCCCCCCAGCCCCACTCTTACTTCACAACTCTACTAACAACCTGGACCTTCCTACTTTTCCAGTGCCATTTTTATTTTTAATGCATGTAACTGCTGAGTGGTTACACTCCTATTCTGTCGAGAGGGTTTTTATAGTACTATGCCGGTTTTTCCCTCTCTCTTCTTAGACTATGGCTTAGCTATAGGCACACTTAGGGAGGTAGACATGGCCCCAATTGCGGCCATGCCTACCCAATCCCTCTCTGCCGCGATGCATGCCTCCTCTGCATGAAACTTCCCCCTAGTAGGCGTACGGGGCTCAGCCCTGAGACGCAATTAGTCCCGCTCCTTCCCCGGGCCACACACATAACTTAGTAGTTAGGGTAGGTTAGGAAAAAAAAAATAATGGCAGTATGCTGAACAGAACTTGAATTCTTGAAGTGCTTGCGTCGTGTGTTTTTAGTGACGAATGTTGATTACAAATTAAAAATACTACACACACACACATATAGCATTGCCTACCGTACAGTCCTGACCGTACATGTACAGTAATTTTGCTGTGTACGGAAGTACGGTCCAGTCCTTGGATTGTACGCTATTTGTACAGTTCTAGCACATCCTAGTAAAATAATAAGTTGAAAATATTTTCACCCCATTTAAAATTTTACACAATTGTTTCAACTAAATCCATTTTTTAAAACTCTAGTGCACTACACTTTAAAATGTATAATATTTCCTTCATTTCACAACTTAATTCTATTGAAAAAACACTGCAAAAATTAAAGGAGTTTTTGTAGTAAACCAGAGAGCAATTTGACCTGTGCCGCAGATGCCTGTTCTGCCGCCTCCTATGTCTGGGCTACTGCGGCCAAGTCCCGGACACGTGACCGCCCTCCCCACATGCAGAAACCACTTAAACGCCAGTCTTCACTACGTGGCAGGTAAACTCCTGTTCCCGTAAACTGCTGTGATTGACTACCACCCTCAATCTAGCAGTTTCTGACTGCCCTTTTCAAAGCAGGGCCCGCTAACAAATTAGTAGTATTTGCAACATTAACTAGAGCTGCTAGAGACTGTGTGAGAATGTCTGCAGCGTCTGGGAGCTACACGCCACGACGTAATACAGAGGGCAAGTGACGGCGTCGGGTTTGAATCCCGAGTGACTTGAGCAAAACTAATGACAGACGCATATACAGTGATGTTACACTAAACATTTTCCGTTACCTGCATTACAGAACTTTATATATGTCTAAGTGTTGGTGTGTGTTTTTTTTTTTTTTTTTTTTTTTTCATGAAGGTACAACGCAAATGACTAGGGCACTGTGGAAAGCCCATCAAGAGAAAGTTTTAACTTGTATTCCTTTATTTTGTAATTTGCTAGTGATTTTGCTTAAGAGTTTATTTTTTAAATACTACGTAATTTATTCTGATTTTTTTTTACAGAAGTTTAATAGTTTCCTTCATTTCACGACATATTTCTGAAAGTGCCCTGTAAAGACTTTGGACTTGCAGATACTGGCGTAAATATTATTGTCTTCCTACTAATTTTTCAATATTTTTTGTGTGTAATTTTGTTTTAAAGTAGCATTGAAAAGCATTACACCAAGTTTGGCGAGAATGCGCACCGCATCCCTCGCCAAACACCATGTTGAATAGTCTCACGGGGGTGTATTCCCATATCCCGCGCTTTCTTTCGCTCTTTCCACTCCCTGATGCTGACGTCACATGGAGGAGTCAACAGTCAAGCCACGGAGTGTTGCGCACAAGCTCGCGCGTCCAAAAATCTGTTACACTAAACACATCAGAAATAGAA
The DNA here is from genome assembly GCA_003012365.1 of Medauroidea extradentata. Taxonomy (NCBI): domain Eukaryota; kingdom Metazoa; phylum Arthropoda; class Insecta; order Phasmatodea; family Phasmatidae; genus Medauroidea; species Medauroidea extradentata. The sequence goes on from PNEQ01003987.1 coordinate 17,235, forward strand.
AACTATTTAGTCTATTGACCTCGAAATTTTTACAGTATATCTATGAACAGTCTTGTCAATAAAACCGTATGTTACATTTCTATATGTCCAATAGTTAGTTTTGTAAAAAATATTCAATGGTACCCTGTTCGCTATCGAGAAGAAAATGTAGGGCAAAATATAGTAAGCGATGAACTTTTTTGTTTTTGGAGATAGATGGGAGACATCAGTGGACAAAATAAAGCAGAAACTCTATATTAAATTTTGGTACCGTTTTTGAAGAATTTCGTCAACGTGTTTTCGTTTTGTGCCAGGTAGATGTTGAAGAATATTTCACCTGTGCGCGGGATAGACGAGCCGACCACAACATACTTCTCTCGGTTTATCTGTACAGAATTTATTACGTTAATTTTCATTATTTATTATGTATTTGTTATGATGTATAAAAAGTTATTTCATTGAAAATACCCCTGAAAGAAACCATTGGCTCAAATACTTACATAAAAAAAAAGATACACTTCCGCCAAAACAATTACAGTAATTGAAATGTATTCATCACTGACTTTTTTTTTTCTAAAACTTTTCTGTTTTTTATTTTACTTTTCTAAATCCTAATTATGTACAAAAATTCGCAACAATGTTAATGTAAAAATATTGATAGCACAGATACCAACAAATCATACGCTATGGTACAATATTTCTAGCAATGTTGCAACAAATGCACAACTTATATTATGAAAGAAATACTGCAAGTACAGTTTTATTAAATATATATACATATATATAATAAAAATAGAAATAATGCAAAAAAATGTGTTAGTTACTATGTTATGTCCGATGCAAATATCCCTGTTTGATAATAATATAACTAGTAATATTTAGGGGTGTGCGGGAATGGATTTTTGCCCTCGGGAAATTTTCGGGCAGGAAAACCATATTTCCCGCGCGAATCGGGACGGGATCGGGAAAAATATTTTAAAAAATTATGTCATGCTTACCTGTTTGTATTATGATTCCTAGTATCCCTTTTTTTTTTCTTAAAAATCAAATTATACACTATAAAAAATTGAAGCACAGTATGAAAAGCCTAAAATAAGAGATAGAACTGAAATTTTTCATGATGTTCGACATTAATTAATTGTTAATACAGTATATTATAACTACACACTTTAAATTTCAAATCATTTGCTGTTCAAAGTAAGATATGGTTTTCATGAAGAAAAACTAATTCCTGTACATGTTGTGTGGCCAAGGATTCTCGTTTTGATGAAACAATGTTGCCAGCTGATGAAAAAACCCTCTCACTTGCTGCTTCGGTTGCTGGTATACCCAGATAATGGATTGCCAGTTTACAGTTTTAATTGACTGGAATAGGCTGGTTGATCACTATGTTCTTGCTTAACCTGAGCTTGATCAAATTCCTTTTTCAAGGCAGGATGCTGAACCAGATGCCGAATCAAGCCAGACGTACTTCCGTAAATTTGTTTTTATCACCTTCTGGCATGAAACACACGTGGCTGTTTGGTTAGGTTTTTTTACATAATATTTCCAAACACCAACTTTTGACTTGTGCGATATTTTGTTGGCGCTTTCCATTATATAAAAAAAAAGATTGTGTTAATACAACTGTAAGTTCATTAATTTCAGCATTGATAAATTAAACGGTAACAGAAGTCCCTCAAACGAAAACGGTGACAGCTTGCTGACAATAACAAACATCAAACACAATCAATGTCACAAACATAACAATAAATATTTGTAACGGTATTAATATTACAATGTTTTAGAATTCACTAAAACCTGCGGTGTCACTAAATATAACAATATTACTAATTTTTACTTTCAAAAAAATCAACGCTATTGTTAAATTCACAAATTTTAGGTAACCCGTGTAATGCTTCGTGCTGCATACATTTCCTCGCCGCTAGCATGCTTCAGCAGCGAAGCGGAAGTGTAGAAAATGGCCGTCGCATCATTAACTGAATTGTTAACAACAAACTTTGAAAAAAATTTTGTTACAAAAAATTGTGCATTAAATAGTCAGATTGGTTCGGCAACTGTTAAGTTGCGTAGTGAATTTTTTATTCCAGTTGTGTTCACAAATGTTTTTGCCCACATTTTACACCTTGCTCTTGGATTACACCATGAAGATTACTCCGTTTCGCGACGCAACCTAAGACCGTGTACGCACTTTGCAACGTATCGACTCGGTCGAATAACGATATAGAAAAGGTATTCAAAGGATTTGAAATTACTTTAAAAGTATTAATTTGATGTTTTGAAGTGCCTGAAGAATCTAGGTGCAAATTTCATCCCGCAAATTTACGTTAAGTGTTATGAGGTTATGTATGACAAAGCTAAAATATTTTTGTGAACACGTCTGTTTTCCTTCATAAAAGTTCAATACACCTTTCCCATTTACATTTATGCAGTGAAAAGGGGGCGCTATGTTGCCGTATCAAGGAATGGTTGTGTTTAAATACGTATAAAAGTATTAATATTCCATCACCAAAAAAATCTTGAAAAAAGGCGGGAAAACTTTTTTCCCGCCCGAAGGAAAAAAATTTTTTTTTTCCCGAAGTTTTTCCCGGGATTCGGGATCCCGCACAGCCCTAGTAATATTATTATCAACATAATGCCATATTATTACAAAAATGGTCGAGAATATAATGTTATCAACACTATTTGTATATTCCCGTCTCCCGCACTTTCTTTCGCTCGTGTTGTGCCCTGCTGCTGATGTAACAGGGAAGGTTCCAGGCACATAGTGTTGAGGTGGCTGTAGTGCTGAATGCAGTAGCCATACTCATTACGAGACTAGATGTATTAAAAATTAGCAAAACGTGTAACTATACGTGCGCTGTGCTATGGCATAGTGTACTAATTGGGGGTCAAAGACTACAGGCGTTTAATACTACAGATTAAAAAAAAACAGGATTTGAGGCGACTGTATCCATCCCGCTGTAAGCGAAGAGACACGTTTAATCAAGGTAATTCTAGAGTTTGTTCTGTAAATTTCCACCAAAATGATTACCAACTAGTTTTGAGAAGTAAACCCTTACGTCTACCTCAAATATTTCCAATAACATTTTCATACCATTCTATTTCAACAATAAATGGAGGACACGTTTTATCAGCAAAAATAATGTATTATACCTATACAAACATGTTACTAGCATTGTTATCAAGAGTGTTGATAACATTATTTACATTTTTATTAATATTATTTTCTTGAATTTTTTGCAGTGGTATGATACATAGTTCAATATATGTTGGTATGAAATTATACTAGCAATACTATTAACACAAAGAACCATTTGTGTATGTCGTAACATAGTAAATAACACATTTTTGCAACAATGTTAATTGGCATGTGTCCGTGGCAGTTGTTACAAACACTGTTATAAATGTTTTCTTTATATTTTTAACTGACATTAACATATTGTTTTTTTTATATTCGTGGCAAATTCGTTGCGACGTTACTAGAAATATTGTACCATAGCGCAAAGGATTTAGAAAAGTAAATTTTTTTAGTGCAAGTATTTGAGCTAATGGTTTCTTTGGGGGGGGGGGGGGGGGTAATTTGCATTGATATATATTTTACGTACATCATAGCAAATGTATAATATATAATTAAAATTAACGTAATAAATTCTGTGCATATATACTGAGAGAGAAGTATGCTGCGGTAGGCTCACCTATTCCGCGCACAGGTGAAATATTCTCCAACATCTACCTGGCACAAAACGAAAACCCAATCACGAAATTCTTCAAAATGAGTACCAAAATTTCTTATTTATTTCATCCGCTAATATCCCCCATTTATCTCCAAGACCAAAAAAAATTCCTCGCTTACTATATTTTGCCCTGAATTTTCGTTCCCTCTGTAACAAACAGGGGACTGTTGAAAATTTTTTTAAAAAGTTAGCTAATGGACAGATAGAAATTTAACATATGGCATCTTTGGCAGGGCAGTTCATAGATATTTTGTAAAAATTTTGAAGTAAATAGATAGAATAGTTTTCGATTTCTGACGAGTTTGGTTTTAAAGTGCTTTCGGCGCACGAACTCTTTACATGCGGCGAACGTCTCAGCATCCTCCTAGCTACGTCGCACGCGGGCAGCCAATGAGAGAACACAGATTCTCGGCGGCGCAGCCAGACACATCAGCCACCTGCTCTGTCGCTCGGGCCTAGATCCTGTATATAGTAGACAAGTGGAGGAAGCGCCTTACCCGACAGCACACAGGAGAGAAGACAATAAGAATACACCATCTTTCTCACTCTCTTTCTCACTTTGTCCCTCCCTCCCACACTCTCCTCATACATAAACACACAGCCAAATTGCAACTCGTGACCAGAGAGACAAAGGTTACAGCACCGTCGTCAGACACATGAGCTCACATCACGCGGCTATTTGAAACAAGAACTGCATGTTCTGCGTGAATAACGGTGTGCATATACAGTTTTTTCACCAAGATCAATTGCCGATGGAAACTCGAGAAAGAATTCCAAAATAGGGCATAAAGTCACGGTTAGTGATGTAGGCGGTTTATATGAAGCACCTAGTCCCCTCAATAATAAGAGGTGTCCTATGGAAAAATTGGGATTTTTAGGTGCAAAAAGAGACTTTAAGCAGTTTTTTTAAGCTAAACGTTACGGATACTGCTGGTATAAATTTTAATATTTTTTAGGATACATTTTATTTTGTGAACAATTTTACAATGCTAGTGTCTGTCATCAAACTGCCAGTCCCTGTGCACAGTGTCATGAAAGCATGTAGAGATAAATTCAAGCGGTGCTGAATAATTGTTTCTAGAACTGTGTTCACTGTATTTGTCAATAACATGATACATAACATAAGCATATTTGGAATTGTTAATTGAAAACATAATTAATACAGGCACATCTTCAAACGTACATGCATTTATTTCTGTTCATAATTACTTTCAGATGAGTGTACAGTTATTATATTTATAATGAAATTTTATTAAATATTTAGATTCCTAAAGTCTACTCTGAAACAAAAATAACACAATACAATCAAATGTGTTTTGTTCATCACAACCTGCCAACCAAACAGTTTTTTTCGTTAATTTTTGCATTAAAATTGTGGGTGCTTTATTTTCTTGTGTGCGATAGGTTCGCGACAAATTCGACAAATGCGACAAATTCTGGCCTTGGAGGACCACAGTTCTTAATTTCATGTTGTACTTAATAGACTAATTTATTCTGTAAAAGACATTTCATGCTATTCATTTTGTTTTTTGAATGAACACAACGCCAAAGAAAATGTTCTAAATGTGTAGATATAAAACTTTAATAACTCATGTAAATTCACAATCTTGTACAAATTACTGTATAAATATATAGTTTTAGTTTCCTACGACTAGTTGCGACTTTTAAAATACGTGTGGTGACACTGAAAAGGAATGGCAAGCAACAGTGCAGTTGAGCAAGACGCACTCTCTATCGAGCTCCTGTTATACTATCTGAACAGTGCAGGCGCAGGCTGCGTGTGGCAGAGTACCACCGGACTTCGACCACCTCAGAGCCCTCTTGTGTGTTGCCGGCTAGGGGAAAATGTGAATTTCCATAGGTACACGCAGCCCATGCACATGGCGCGGCGTCAGGAAAAGCATTCTCCATGCCTAATACGAGACGTTATTTATAACTCTTTGATACAGTATTCAGTAAATAAATGAAATACTTGTGTACTGAAATATGAAAAATTAATTTTTAAAATTATGTTTATTTACTGTGGTGTGTTTAATATTCTTTGGGAGGGCACGTGCCTTTGCACCCATTGACACAAGCCGCCATTGATCGCCCACTGTGTGTCGTTAGTGTCTTACATACACATGCGCATGCGCATGGACATGGAAATGGTGCCTGGGAGATAAGATAGTGCGCGCGTGCGCTCACACACACGCACGCACGCGCACACACACACACACACACACCTTTGAGCTGTGTTCGCAGCCATAATGAGAAGTGGCTTGTGCCTTCACCATAGCTAGTAAATAAGAGAAAATATTTCTTGGACGGTAATTTTCACTGCAATTGAAATCCCATGAATAAGATGTCTATTTCTGAGCGAGCAAAACATTCCACAGGCGATAAATTAGAGTGTGTGAAGAAAATGTTGAGAAGAGCAACATATCTAAAACCAATTTATAAATATACATATTTCCAAATATTACCAACTTGGATAGTGTGAGATACAGAACATATTACACATTACATTGTAATTTACAGTTATTTTTTCAAAAGAGGACATATATCTGCACGTAACAGTTCAAGGTGAGGTATACATTTTAAATTAAAGTTTTGTAAAAAAACAGAATGCTAAATTGAAATTTTAAAATACTATAAAATCAACTTCAAAATGCAATTTTAATATGGGACTCTAGTAATAAAGTTTGCTATGGAGCAACATTCTGCCAATCAACGTTAATATTATCCATTTCTGCATAATTTATGCAACATTCAATATACTGTATTCTGCTGGACAACATTAACATTGTGCCAGTTATACAACTATACTATGGTCTAATCACGAAATTTAATCTCATCGGTCGTCATGATATGTCTACAACATAAACCTTGTATATAAAATGCTTCATTATAAGTCCATTATAAAAAAGCAGAGCAAAGCCAAATACACTATTACAATTTTCGACAAAAATTTAAACTATAAGTACGGTTTGGTTCAAAAAAATTTGCTGGATTTTTAATCTTAAATATTTTAGGCTTTAGGTTAAAAGAGGTATTGTATGAGAGCAGCAAACCAATAAAATAATATTTGAATTATACCTATACACCACAGTCGTAAAAGAACAGGTCTGGACACTCGCCTATCTACCAATGTAGTTTGCTTGACCCCCTTGTTGTTAGGCTGTAGTTCGTCAAGTTACCGAGAATGCTGTACTTTATGACGCTGTAATCCGGGTGGTTGAACTCAAACTCTGCCCACTTTTTTCCATTGTTAACATTATAAAGAAAATAAAGATTGCTGGAGCCATGCTTTAAAATTGTGAGCGAAGGAAGTATTTCATAAATTGATAAAAAATACATTTTGATAAATTGTTTAAATTAGTGGGAGGGAAGTGGGTGGAGTTTGAGCTCGACCGCCCGGATTACAGCACCAGAAATGTATAGCATTATTGGTAACTTGGTGAACTGCAGCCAAACAACAAAGGGGTCAAGTTTCCAGGCGAGTGTCCAGACCTGTTGTACGGCCGTGCTGCACACATATTTCAAGATGTACATATTAGTATATATTTTGAATAGAACTATACAAAGAACATAAAAATTTTAATTTACTTGAACATCCAAATATGTACCGTAAAGAGAATGCCAGTGTGTGAGCACTACACACAGGAAATTTATGTACCCACCTTTCCTGCATTATGTTGCAGCGAGCCAAAAAAAAAAATCATTTGTTACCTGTTTTGTGTTCTAGGCAAAAATGCTGCTGAATTTTGTAATCGAAAAATGCAGAAAAATACACTGAAGTGGTCAATACTTTTAATATGTAGTAAAATGCCATGCTGTATTTTGGTTTTGTTACAATGACAATGTGAATAAAACTAAAGATGCCTCTTAATTATCACATTCCGTGTTAATTCCATGCTTGTGATACACTAGAAACAGGAAGAGACTGTACTTACTCTAGGAGCCCAGGATTGTCCCATCCAGTAGAAAAAGAACTGTTTTCAAAGGTTATGTGTACATACAAACTTAACTTCAAACAGTGTCATGCACCATCTTTGGTAGAAATTTTGACCTTCCTTTATAAATTAAAAAAATAATTCCTAGATTACTAACTACAGTACAGTATAATATTATGCAAAAAATAAACTGGAATGACTATCTTATGCTTCTCTTGTATCAATACCATTACTTTTTTTTATTTATGTGAGGCAGGTTTCAAAAAAAAGTTATTACAAAGACATGCTCACAGAATTCACAAATTTACTGAAATTGTTAGTTGATTAACAGCATGCTGAATCATCTAAATTGTACCCAGACAAATACAACTTAATGTAACAATGAAACTGTAAATAATTTTGAAATTATTACTATGCATGATTTTATTACTGTACTTATTTATTTTGTGAATCGATACAAAATAGCTCCTGAAGGTTGCTAAAAAAATTTATGATGTAAATACAAGTTTCTTGCTAGTTTTGTAATCAATGAGACTATTCTTTTAAAAACTACAAACTACTAGAATTTTGATGTCCAAAAAGACTTGTTTATAACAACACTGCCCCTAATTAATGATAGTTACTGTAACCTCAAATTTGAGAACAGAAAATAAAATTAAATAACATAACCAAGCAATACGGACTGTAATAACAATAGTCATGTGTACAAGAAATAATATGCATTAAAATTTCATTTCTCTTCAGTATAGGTTCATTTGGTATTCAATGAATAAGAAAATAGTTCAATTAATGATGAACACTTAGATAATCTGTTTTTGGATAACACTCAAGTTCAGTGCCAAAATGTGTGTTAATTTAAGCTCCAATTAAATTTCAACATCCAGCTTCAACAAACTAAACACTACATTACTTTGACCTACATATTTGCATTTCTGGAAACATTAACTTCAAACATACAACAATTCCAACCGTAGATGTAAACTTTCTTAGTAATACTAACTTCATACATAGTTTCAAAATGTTTGTGACATGTTGAGTTTAAAAAGGAATGTAAATCACTTAAGTACAAATTAAAATAAATATGAATGTACACATGAATATTAAAATAAACATATATAAATCAAACACAATACAAATGTAACAGTGGCTTTAAATATGGTTTAGAAAAATTTTGAAGTTATTTACTGTACGAAAAATAAACTTGTGAAGTATAGCCATACATGCTCACTAATACTCAAAAATGCTATGAACATGATTAAGCCTCAAAATTATGTATCAGCAAAATCTACTAGCAATTGGCAACCACCTGACATTTTGTTTATGGTCGTGATCATCAGGACAGTGCCAAGTTATCAGGAATAAAGTTTATAGTTTATTGGAAGTCCTATAGCATGTTTCATTTAACCATACATCAACAAACACTTAACACTGAGTTATGGGAACCAAGTATCAAGCAGAAATATGTATTTATTTTTTTTAAGGTTTCTGGTATGATGGAAGATCACTTTGCATTGGATTTAGAGTAACAAAAAAAGTGGACAACTTACCAGTACGTTATTTTCTTATAATTGTCAAAACAAACTGTAGTAACTATACACCCTCATTATCAATTTTTACACTTCATTGGAAAAAAAATTAACAACAAAGAAATAAACAGAGTGATAAGCTATCTCAATTAAATGCCTGCATTTATATTTTAAAAATTTCACTTAATGGAAACTAATGCACTTTTGTAACTAGGCAATTCATAATCACAAATGATATTCAAATATTTTATAAACACTGTACAATCATTGCAATATGTTTACTATTCACTGGGGAAAAAATAAATAAAAACAAACATTTATCAAAACATGTACATGTTAGTACATGCTTTTTGTAAATGCCAATTTCTAATAGCTAAGAACTATAAGATATTTTTCATGATATTATATTAATTTGTATTTTTCTAAAAGATAACCCATAGTTCATTCAAAAGCCATAATAGGAGCACAGCAACACTATCAGGACACTTTGTTCATTATTTCCTCAATTTTATAAAATCAATGATTATGGTACGAAATTTACTGTAACAATGGCAACACAATTATTATTGCTATTTCATTATGTGTTTGACACCACTTTCACACATTATTTTATTTTAATATCTCATCATACCCACAAGCAACCAATACAAATATGGACATGCCAAACACCACGCTGCTAATACATAAACACAACATATAAACTAACAAAACAGGTAATATACAAACAAATATCACCACTAGAACCATACCATAATGACTAGAATGCCCATTATCATGAGGCAGGCAGTAAAGGCACTCTGAGAGAGAACTACATGGCCCATATAGGCCTACAACACTAGCAACCACAGGGTGTGGGTGAAAAACTTCTGCTAAGCAGCAAGCATTCCTTGTCACCCCATTCACTGCACTTTGCTTTTCTTCAAGGCCGAATATTTAGACACAGCAATGTAGATGGCTGGAAAGTTCTAGAGGCAAGAAACACACACAGGTTACCCAACTTGAAACATACATTTTGGTCCTCACAAGCTACTGAAGGTTCACAATTTTTCAAAGTCCAGTACATTACAAAAAAAATTATGAAATTTTTGCAATGATGTGCTAGAGGCAACTGTTAAGGTAATGTACTTGCAAGTGTTTAAATTTCACAAGCCAAATGTAGTAAGAATAGCTGTGAAAAGGTCACATCACTCACCTGAATAATGAAATAAATTGCAATAAGGTAAAGGCTGATGAGGGCTGTGAGGAAAAGATCAAACACTGCTGGCTTGACACTGAAAAATAACACCATTACATGCCAATAATCTTCATCTGAAGTAGAACTACCTACTACCATTTGTACACATTATTGTAAGAATGACAATTCACGCAGTTAAAATCTTTATCTACCTGTATATGTTCACAGTAGTTCTGGTGATATCATAAAACACCAGTTCTGGGTCACGCTTGTCAGGGACTAGGTACGAAACTTTCACATCCTTCAAATACCTAAAACACACATGTAATTGAACAACAAAAGATTAACATAGATAAAATATACTGTGATGGTACATACAGCCACGATAACCTTTATATTAATTTCTAACTTGTGCGCCGGTCAGCAACGAGCGTCCTCTTATCTCAGGGGTCTTAAGTGGGTCCGTAAAAACGACTAGAAAGCAATGACTTTAGTCCAAGATTTCACACTTCTTAAACTAAACGTTTTATTATTTTTCTTTCTTTTCTTATCACAGTTCAAC
>PNEQ01003987.1:29147-42031 GCA_003012365.1 Medauroidea extradentata
AGTGGTAATGTCTTAGCAGGTACCCTGTTATCTTAGCTTGACATTCTACTTAGCTTAGCATAAAAGTTTCCAACAGCTTATCTCAAATGGTATACAGTGCCAGGCACACCCCTAAATGTCACCAAAAGCCTGGAACTAGAGACTAAAAAAGAGAAACAATCTTTATATTGTGCTAGGTTGGCATTTCGCATCACAATACAATGGTACATTAATACATTTTGTATTTGATTGTTCAGTTGAATTCTGTGATTCGGTACAGACTAGTCAAGATAATAACGACATCATTGCAGTAATAAATGAACACAGTTTCTAAATCCAAAACAAAACAAAAAAATGACTGTGTACTTAAGACGATATGTTGCATATCAGTGAATCAAACAGCACAAATTTTATACCGTAACATTTTTTTTCAATTGTGAGAGCTTAAATAAACAATGTTACTCTAAAGCAGAATATATCAGCAAATCCCTGTCAGTGAAGTTAACTGGTCCCAGGCCAAAACTACATTTACAATTCTGGTAAAATTTCTTCCAAACATAGTATCATAGTTTAAGGTAACGCTACCCTCTTAAGTCTTTCAAAGTACGTACTGTATTGGTACATCAAACCCCCCAACATAGGCTGTCAAACTGTTCATCGTACGTGGGTGCCCTCGACATTTTAGCCCAGAGTTGATGAACACCTTTCAGAACATGCAAAATCTGTACTAACCTCATCAAATTAAAATACAATGCTGCTAAGTGTGTAAAACGTACCCCAGACAGCATTAAAGATGTGTCACTAGTAAGACTTTGTAAATCAGTGTTTGTGTATATACCCGTATCACTGCAAATAACTGTTCTGAGAATACTGCTATTTTCCAACGTAAACAAGTACATATTATCTACAGATGCCACATTTTACTTTAGTCCTACGGGCTAAAATTGACATTCTTTGGGCTTTGGCGCTAAGTCTTCTTAAGGACATGAAGAAAAGTACATCCTGGCATCTGCACTGCAATACTTTGGTTTTTGACATGTGCACTAACATCATACTATAGAAGATCTAATTCCAGTGCTACTGGACAAACGTGAAAGTTCACGAGCTCGAAGGCCTATTCTTGCCTGTAAGTGGCCTCTGCTTTCCCCTCAAAACACTTACAGTATCTTAAATTGTAAAAATCTTTCAAAAATGTCTTCTATTTACCAAACCAATAACACATTGCCTGATGAAACTTCAATTTGCTGGCTCTACCCAATACAGGACAATCAATAAACGAAAAAAGGAAAATATGTATACCTACTCAATCACTACCCTAGCAGATGTGTGATACATCAGTTGGTGGTCATTCTGATTACATCACCTGCTTAGAGACAAGAATGTGCACATGTAATGCTTCCGAAGTTTAACGAGGCCGCCTTCTGCTAAGCTACAGGTGATTGGCTGTTTTAATTGTGTCACTATTAGTAATCACTAGGAACACCCATTTTCAGTGAAAATAACTCCACAACTTTGTCAACTTTTATGAGATGATTTCAGTAAACTGTTTGGTATTTCTTCGGTCATAAAGTTTGCTAATATTTTCCCGGCTCCAGCCATCCTGATTTCGGTTTCCCTCATGAAATCGCTCCAGGTGAATACTGGGATGGTTCCTTAACAAAAGCCTTGGCAGACTCCTCTCCAAGATCCTATTATTGTATTAAGTTATGTGTCAGCATCTATAATGACCTCGCTGTCAACGTGACATAAAGCCCAATTACCTTACCTCCCTAATAACAAACAACTGTTGCGGTGCTGCGGACAACTGGAAACTGGTAGGATAGTATGATAGCTTTTACGTAGCTACATGCTTTTACGACACATTGAATAAGTGCATCCACACTGTTTAGGTCTACATAATAGGCATGATGCATGAGATTGTCCAAATTGCTATTTGAACCAAGAGGGCATGCGCAGGCCAGGAACTACGACCGTGCTGCTACTCATAACTGACACTCGGACAGGAGGTAGGTACAAGTTTGAGTCATGTTAAAGAATGTCACTGCTGGTGACACAAGGTAAGGTTGCACACAAGTTGGGCCTTTCGGACGTCACCAACCTGCGGCAGATTGTTTGTGTGTGGGGCTGTCTGCTTCTACAAACGTGCCACCCTCACACACAAAAACTGCTCTTGCAGATCATAAAATTACTTCGCTGCACAAAAGAAATATCTCAACTTGAAGAATGATGCACGTGTTAGCATCTAACACTGAAATGAAAATAGTACAAGAAAACTTTAAAATAATATTACATACACTTCAACGAATAACAGACTGGTACAAAGCATAGTTACGTGCATATTTTCAGTGTTTATTCCTGATTGCACTTTATAGAGTCAGTGCAAGGGATTGGTAAAACTGGTTAGGCACTCAGCCGTACCTGTAAACAAACTCTGATAAAAGGTTAACTAAGTCACTTGAAACCATTATACACTGAAATATGCACTGGATAAACGTAAGTACAAATGAAGACTATGTCAAAACAATCTTACATGTTAACATACTACCCTAGTAGATAATAAACTGCAACACTGCAATTTGTGAATTGTAGGCTAATGCCAGTAATTTTAGGTTAATAAAATTAAGTGTTAAAAGTCGGGGGTAATCGTTAATAGTATTTCCTAGTTGGACGCAACTGCAATGCATCAAGCGTTCTAATTCATTTTCCATAGTGTGTTGGAAAAAAAAATTAAGGCAGCTCCAGAAATAAATATCAATTCATATAGACATATTTTGACTGATCATACCAATTGAAGGTAGGTATGTACGACCTTTCCTTGCCCCAAAAGAAAGTAAGAACATATTGCCTTGAGTTAGACAGCAGATAAACTCACTTTTAGGAATATGTCAATACATACATAAAGTATTTGCATATACACACTACATACTATTTAAACATCTTCATCAGATAGAATCCTAGCTTCTCCAAAAATAATTTAAGTACATATAATTTAAATTCTGTGTTCTGCACCAGATAAGACTAGAACTCCCCAATGATGATGACAGAAACAGATATACAGTAAAACCCTATTAAGAATTTGTGATGAGACAGAAAGAAATGATGATTAATAACAAGGCAAATGTATTAAAAGGGCTGCATTTAAGGTGCAAACTTATTTCACTTAAGCTGGAAACTTAAGTGGAAAACATTTTATGAGAGTTTTACTGCATATTGACTGTACAGACAGACACTCGGAAAGATGTAGTTTGATATTGATATAATAAAATGGACTATCTGAAACACGTCAGGAAAAAATTAATAACCTGGAGATGAACATTGCATGAATTCTTTTGATTCTATGGATGCGTGGATGCATGATTGCATACTGTGACTCAATTTTTTATTGGTTCTGAGCAAGCCATAAATCATAAATTTTTAGCATTTATTTCATTAAAAATAGTACACTGTTAATTAACGTACGTTACTGTAACATTACGATAAGTGCAAACACGAATAATCAAACATGGTCATACACCATACCGAAAATGTCATAGTCTGAATTATTTCAATGATTTATTTCATTAATTCACAAAGTTAGTTACTTGCGGAGAATTCATTTAATCATTGTAACACATCCAATTCACTAACTAACATATCACTTTATTCAAGAGAAAAGCAATGTCAAAATAATATTATCCTCAAGGACCTCAAGTCTTTTCTACTCAGCTTTTTTTTTGTAACTTTAGATACAGTCAGTAATTGTGCCTAGACTGTGTATTATTCAATATCATTGTACACTACTTAAAAAAAAAAAAAAAGGCATTGGATTGCTACACACATTAAAAAATTTTAACTCCTTACCTGCTCATTACATTTTTCAATGAGGTGACTAGAACATTTTGTTTATCCACCAACAACTGGGCAGATCGCGGTTGTGACATAAACTCGAGCCATGCATCTAGTGAGTCATTAGACACTTCCTGCAAAAATATGACAACAAATAAACATTAGTTCCAACCTACATACACATGTCTATACAAGCAAACTACATACATTTACCAATGCAAAAAATGTTATCCTGGACAAATGCTCACCAGTGACTCATCAAATACTTTCCCTGCAGACAAGTTATATATGTGTCTGGCAAGAGCCTCTGCAACAACATCTGTGTTTTGGTACAGAACAGATGGGTGCACATTCTCATATGTGTCCAATATTGTACTTCTTCTCATACTCCGGTGGCTCTAAAACAATTAGAATGCCGGAATAAATGACAATGTATTTATACAATACACCTTATAAAAATTTAACACTGTATTGGTAAGTCTAAATTCTTAATAACAAAAACTTGTAATGTTTCCGTTTTAATAAATGATTCAAACAAATTAACAGTAAGAGCTTATGTTTCAAAATTTACCTGCGACACAAAAGTAAAATTAGCATGCCTGAAATAATAATTATTACTATTACTATTATTATTACCATCATCATCATACTTAGGCATATTAATTTTCATTATAAAAATGTCTTCTCCAAGCACCAGCATAAGTTTCCAAATAAAAGAAACACTACAACTAATTTATTTGAGTACATTAATGAAATATATGGAGCTGTTACATCTAGAGGTCAATATGATGCAATTAATTTTGATCTGAAAAAAAAAAAAAAAAAGCATTTGAAACTTGTCAACATTCTGTCATTCTTTATACACTTAGGTCTTGATTGTGTCTATGTTAAATGGCTTCAGAGCTATTCGATGGATAGAACTTTTACTGACAAAGTAAAGAACATCTATTCCACTTCCTTTTTTGCCTCCTCTGGGTGGCACATTGTCCCCTCTTTTATTTAACCTGTTTATCAATATGCAATATGCAATGAACTTAAAGCTGATATTGACTTAGTTCATAAATAGTGTAACAGTTATGTTATGAATATAAATTTTGATAAAAATACAGTAAAATCCTCTTAACAAGTTTCCCATTTAAGAAGTTTCCTGCTTAATAAGTAAAATAATTTTATACCTTGTCTATATGCACATGTATAATTTAACCCTTTTAATAGGTCTTCTTGGTTAACACGCATTACTTCTTTCTGTCCCACCCCAAACATCTTAACAGAGTTCTAATGTATCTGTATCTCATTTACACGTAAAACTAATCTTATAAAGTATAATTATCTAGTAAATAATAGCAAAATATAACGTAATGATAGTGTACATGACCTTGGAATATCATTGGATAGTAAACTCTATTTTCATGGTCATGTTGACAATTTAATCTGCAATGCTCATCAAACTTTAGAGTTAGTAAAATTATCACTAATGCTTCTTCCTCGCCTGATTCCTTAATTAGCCTTTATTATGCTTTGATAAGGTCCAAGCTAGATAACTGCTCTGTTATTTGGAACAGCATTACTATAACTGACTCTAATTGTATACAGTCAATCCAATACAAATTATTTAAAATTATATTTATGAGATTCTCTCAACCGCTACAACCTTTTAATTATACAAACATTCTAAATGATTTTAAGATTACCACCTTACATGCTCATAGAACAGTTAACGATGCTTTATGTTTTATTAATTCCTTTCTTTATTACTATGATTGTAAAACTATTGTAAACAAAACAGATTTAAAGGTGCCTAACCATATAAGTAGAAAATTTAGTCTCTTTTTTGGCATTATTTAAAATAATGACTTAGTTAATAGATGTATATCACACTTTAATTAATTTGTGAATTTGATCCCTTTAAGGGTAAGAAAATTAAGTTATTTGACTTTAAACGAGGTTGATTGTTGTATCTCTTTTATGTCTGTTTTTTTTTGTTTTATTTTTTATTGTATATGTTGCATGCTGTCTTGTTAGTGTGTTGTACTTGTCTAGTCTGATGTTTTTTGTATGTTTGTTGTATGTTTGCCTGTTTTTTTTGTATTTGTTTAGTGTCATCCTGTTATTGGTAGCAGGGTTGGTAAGGTTTTGACCACTGGTCGGTTAAAACGTGTTTTTTTCCAATTTTGGCTGTCCTGGATTTTACTCAGTTTTGACCACTCTGGACATTATTCTGTTTTCACCACTCTGAAAATTATTTATTCATACTTCTTACTGCACCACCACTCTCCTGCGCGTAAGAACTCTTTAGCATACATAACCTTAAATCTTCATTTTATTGCTAGTATTACATATGAAAAAAACTAAATTTTCTCATAGCTAAGCCTGCTGAAAGGTTACATAAAATTTTCAAAATTAATTTGTAAATTTTTCTACATCTCTATGTATAGTTAAAAGAAATGAACTTTTTACACTTCAATTACTACATTATCACATAAACACACAATGCCAAATACTTAGATAAATAATAAAACATTCAAACTACATACCATATAAACACAATGCAAGATACTTAGCTAAATTATAAAACATTCGAGTTGAAGTACACATTGAAATAATTAGTTAGCTGTGTTATATATTCTAAAATCATTATTTGTAGTTTCTTTTTAAAAACTTGAATAAATTTATCACAGAGTTTTGTCTTCAAGTCTGCCGTTTAGTTTCAGTTCTTTACAAAAACAAAATAGTATGACTAGAGTCACAACAAAAGAACATAGTAAACCCTCAATCTAACAATATCGTATGGTGCCCTATAATTATGCAGTTAGATCGCCGATGTTGTTAGACCCGAGGTAATTAATTTTGACACCCAAACATTTTTAAACAAATTTTAAGTAATTTTCTTTAAAGTTGTTTGTCATTGGCTTGAAATAAACTCATTTTTTTAAACACAAAATTTGATTAAGGTAATGGAGAGACATATTCTGAATAAAATGAAACCATATCCAATGTTTACCATCTCCATATTACTGGAAATGTTGAAAACCTTGTGCACTGCATACTAACGAACATATTATAAAATAAACTTTGATTTGCAACTTAGTGAATTTTAAAAATTATTTTTTGAGGGGAATCAAGAATGACGTTAGGCCCAATGTTATTATATTGTGAGCTTACTATACTAACACAATTAGGCCTATCAACTTCTCTTCAAAGTGTGTTAATGTTATATAAACACTTTGAATTACAAAGAATGACATATTAATAATAACACTCTTTTAGTTTTTCAACAATAATTATCACAAAAACCATTTATAATATTTAGGTATGAGAAAATAACCGATTTTGTCCATCTCTAATAACATTAAGGATAAATTTGGGAACCAATTAAATATCACCATTTGTGTTTTGCACTGTCGCAGCCCAAACTCAAGTAAATCTACTCTGGACCTGCAACTTTCGTCGTAGTTGGAATTAAATATACCCAAAGACGCAAGGGGCGGAGCCTATTTCGGCTTGGAGCAACTACCTCCCCTCTCCTACATACAGAAGCCAATCAGAAAATTTGTAACATCATTATCAATGCCACTTGGATGGCAAAAACTGTCTGCACACCCACGTGCTTACATGCAGATATACCTTCCATGTAACAGAGAACCATTTCTCATGCTAAAAGTAATGTTTTAGTTACATTTTTCGTAACGTCAAATTGTGGAACCTTCTCGTGCTTATACAAGAATGTAAGAAGTGTTGTTTCATGTCAAGTTATGAAGGAAAATTTTCACAAAGTTTTCATTATAAACGCGTATGTTATAGTTGTGTTTTTAAGTGTGAAAAATATTAAATTTATATAATGTCGTGGTTATTTCAGTATAGTGGATGCGTGTGTTCATTTTTAGTAAATGAGATTGTTCGTTACGGTAATAATTAAGTGCTTTATTTATGGATAGTAGCATTTTTGTAACACAACTGAAACACATGAGAATGGTTTTCGTCTGTAACCAGCTTTTACCTTGAATGCGGTGCCGATTCTCAGAGTAGTGCAGCCAGATAATGTCGTGCACTTCCTGGTTGCTACCGATAACGTATTCTTCGGAATGCGCGATAGCCAATGGGATGATTTTTTTTATGACATGTCTGTCAGCTAGGCTTGAAGGTCAGGCAGGCAATGTGTTCGCGCAAATGGGGGAGCAGGGCACGACGTACAAGAGTTTCAAGACACGTCTAATAGCAGATGCGGGATTGCATATGGCTTGGTCCGTGATCAAGAAACGGTACGTAGACAGGCATCAACCACCTGGTGAGAATGTTGCTGCTTTTGTTAGTGACGTCATGATGTATGCGCGTGCAATGAATTTGCATCTGAGGCATGCGGAGGATAAACTGGTGCAAGGCGTCGTGGATCGCATGACACCTGCAGCTAGGGCGCATCACTTTGTGATGGCTTCCCTGTCACTAGGGAACAGTTAAGGCTTTTGGCTTTAGAAATTGAACGCCAAATGGAGTTGGACGCAGTAGCGTGTAGTGCTTATGGAACGAGTGCAGAACGTTCTAAGGACTTAGTTCGTGGCCCAGTTCCACACAATATCACTGCGTCTGCAGTGCGTCAGGAAGAATCAGCACGCGATCGCGTGGATAGGACTGAGTTGCGTGGTTCGCGGACCAGTCATGGTCTAATGGAGCATGAGCAAGATAGGGCTTTTGATCTGTCGGAGGCCTTAAGGGTCGTAAGAAGGACCAACAATGGGCCTATTCATGCGAGATGTAGTAATTGTGCTAGGTTCAGTCATATTAGCCGTGACTGCAACAGTAATAAGGTTCATCACGAGGCACGTTCGTGTTTTCGCTGTGGCAGGACTGGACATTACAGGGTCAATTGTCCGGGAAACTAACAACCGCTGCAACCACTGGTACCAGGGTTACGCTGCGGCGTTGCTTTCTGGTGGCACATACCGATTGTTTGGTGTCCGTGCTGTGTTACGGTCTAGATCGTGATTGAAGGTCTTGTGGCAGATTTAGTCTTAGACATTGATTTTTTGCATCGGTCATAGGCCATAGTCGATGTTGGCTCTCGTACCCTAGTTTCCAAGTTTGCCCCGGAGGTTAAGTGCCCATTGTTATCATCCGTGAGAAGTGGGTCAGCTCCGTCTGGTGAGATCGTGGCTATGTCACATAATTATGTGAGTGGTGTGGAAGCTCTGTTGCGTGAGTTTGACGACGTAACTACGCCTAGAATAGGATGGTGTGACGTTCTTCCATATAGCTTTACGGTTATGGATGATGTACCCGTCAGAGTGCCGTTTTACACATATGCTCCACCTAAGTTGGAGGTAATGCGGGAATTGGTGAATAAACTTCTGGACGCAGGGGTCATTTCTCCCTCTACGTCAGATTATGCTAGTCCTGCCGTTTTGGTAAAAAAGGCTAATGGTGGGTCTAGGTTGGTTACAGACATGTCTGCCGTGAACGTCAAAATTCATCTTGACCCATTTCCAGCGCCAACTGTTGATGCGGTGTTGCAACATCTGGGAAAAGCGTCTATGTACTCTGTGATTGACTTGAACGCGAGTTTTCACCAATGTTTACTGGATCCTAGTTGTAGGAAGTACACAGCTTTTCACATACAATGGGCGCAATACGAGTTTAATTGTATACCCATGGGCGCCAAGTTTGGGACTCAGGCTTTGTCACGGGTTTTAGACCATGTGTTGTCGGATCTGAAAATCGAAGGCGCCAAGTTTGGGACTCAGGCTTTGTCACGGGTTTTAGACCATGTGTTGTCGGATCTGAAATTCGAAGGCGCCAAGTTTGGGACTCAGGCTTTGTCAAAGGTTTTAGACCATGTGTTGTCGGATCTGAAATTCGAATGCGTAATTAATTATATCAACAACATTATTGTCCATAGCTCGTCATTGGAACAACATGTTATCGGGTTGAAGAAGGTCTTGAAGCGCCTGCGGGAAGCAGGGCTGACCGTAAACCCAGCCAAGGTCACGTGGGCTTCCCCATCAGTTAAGTTCTTGGGAAACGTGGTATCCGGAGGTTATCTGGTCATGAATCCGGACCGGGTGACTCCCGTGGTGAATTTTCCATGCCCCAAGACTGTGAAGGAAGTTACGAAATTCATCGGCCTACTGGGATATTACGCACGTTTCATTCCGCATTTTTCCGAACTAGTCGCCCTTCTTAACCGCCTTAAGCGGAAGGGAGTAAGTTTTGAATGGGGATCGGAACAGGAGGAAAACTTTAGAAGTCTTAAGGCTGCCCTTGCTGCCGCCCCATCGTTGTCTTAGCCCGACTTTGATCTGCGGTTCGTTATTCACGTGGACGCTTCAAGTGTCACATTGGACGCGACCTTGGGTCAGTGGAGAGACGGTGCCGTCTGCCCTGTGGCTTTTGCAAGCCGTACCTTATCAGATTCCGAGCGACGGCTTAGCGCTTTTGAGAAGGAGGCCCTGGCTTGTTTTGGGGTACTGCCAAGTTTGAGTCATTCGTAGGGGGTGTAGAGTTTGATTTTATGCACAGACAATCAAGCTGTGTCGTGGTTGTTGTCACATGCTAGTGATTTTGGGAAATTGGGACACTGGGCGCACAGACTGTCGCGGTTCCAATTTGTGGCGAAGCATATCCCTGGTTCGAGTAATGTGGCAGCAGACGCCTTGTCGCGGATGTTTTGTTCAGAGAACTTTGAAGAAGGTGACCCTGCTTCCGAATCTGAGCGAGGTGTGTGCGTAGCTTTTAGGATGGACAGCTCTTTCTATCGTCGCCTGAGTGATGCGCAGGCCGATGATGCCTTTTGTAGAGAGCAGAGGGATGGAGTGATAAGAGGGGATGCTGTTCCGTATGCGATATCAGATGACTTACTGTATTATACGGACCCTCATAAGCATTCTAGATGCTTGGTCGTCCCTGAAGGATGTCGCTTAGAACTTCTAGCTTATTACCATGACTCCCCCTTTGGGACGTCAGGGTACCTTGAGTAAAATTGGAGCACGATTTTATTGGCCTACTATAGCTGCGGACGTACGTGGGCATGTTCGGTGCTGTAGAGTGTGTCAGCGTGCTAAGCCTAACCGGAATTCAAGAGTCTGCTTTTACAGTGTGGATCAGATTACATATTCATGGGAGGTTTTACACTGTGATGTGTTTGGGCCGCTTGTTCGGTCAACCAAGGGAAACAAGTACATCATGATTGTCCTGGATGTTTTTTCAAACTTTGTGATTTTAATTGCCATGCGCAGTATCCGAAGTTCGGAGATCCAACGGCACTTGGTAGATCGGGTATGGTCCGTGTTTGGCCCGTCCGTGAGTTTTCTAATTGACAATGCCATGTATTTCACTTCTGGTAGTTTCAAGGACATGTGTTTTCGTCTTTCGATTGCGCATTATACTTCCAGCCCGTATTTCCCGTGTGGAAATAGGGTTGAGCGCATCAACCGTAACCTGAAAATTATGCTGTCGGCTCTGTATCACTCCCAGCAAAATCACTGGGATGAAAATCTGGATTTAGTTAACATAGGTTTTAATTCTGCTGTCCAGGGCTTACCAAGCATAGTCCAGCTAGAGTTATACTGGTGCGTGATTTGCTTCACCCTTTACTAAATGTGTGGGGTGTACCCTCGCCGGCGGCTCCTCTTTCCGACGGGGCTCGCGAGTTGATTACTGCAGAAGTGGTTGGTAGTCTTTATGACACTCGTGGACGCCTTCAGGCAAGGTATAATGCAGGTCGCGTGGCCTCAGATTACCAAGTGGGAGATTCTGTTTTGTGTAAATCATTTCTTTTGCCATCAGCTGCAGATCAGCAAGGCAGCAAACTGCTGTTGAAATTTCAAGGTCCCTATGACGTATGACGTGGTAAGACTGCTGGGACCGAATACCGTGCTGCTGAGTGACACCGTCACTGGGAAGATTGAGCGCAAAGCCCATGTGACCCACCTTAAGCGAGCGGTTAATTAATCAGTGAGTAACAGTTGTGCTGCACGACCAGAAGCTGTATCAACAGTTGGGTGCGTGACATTGCAGCATCTCGGCCAAGATTGGGATTTGCCGAAGAGCGCGGGCAGGGCCCACCTTCACCCTTCTCCGGTCCCTCCTGGTCAATCCCATCTGTAGGGGTGTTTGACTACGGTAGCTTAGGGAAGGCTGTAGTGTTTGATTCAGTGTGGTGTTAGGTGTGAATTGTTATTGTGTATGTTAGTTATGTTTTTTTTAGTTGGACTTTGTGGAGAGGTGTTCGTGTTTGTTTGTGTTCGTACCAGCCAGTTGTGTGTGTCTCGACCGAGATAAGCGCTATAATATGCTTCTACACTGTGATAATTTGTTTAATGTGTATTTTTATGATATTGTTGCGTGCCATGTACCTAGAGGTCGGTGGTCGGCAGCTATTTCGTAACACTTTGTGGACTGGCCCCTGAATCATAGGCTGGGCATCTACGTGATGGAAGTCTCACCGAAGCTACATCATAGATACCTGTCCCAACTGCGTCTTAACCCTACAAGGGCTGCCTACAAGACACAAGTCACGTCCGAAACATGATGAAATGTCTATTTGTAGATCCATGAAACTCGGGGAACCCCTGGAATTTGGCCGGAGTATAAAAGCACAGAATCGGCACATTTGGGCAGAGTTTGTTATTGGTAGTGCTAGAAGAAGGTGCTACGCTTGTGAAGAGAGACTGATGAAAACATCTTGGTGACGTCAGAGTCTACTGTGAGGCGGCAGGCAGCTACCTTAGGAGCAGTGTTGGACGAAACAAGAGGACTGCTGCGGTGGGCTGACAGGCGAAGAGGAGGTGCATTTGGGGTGCTGCGCAGCACACGGCGATTCATCACCACTGCAGACTATTAAGGTTGTACACTGTCACTATTTCAGAGACTGTTGATTGGATATATGACTGAATATTTATTGTGATTTGTAGTTTTTGTTTAATGGTAAATATTCTTGTACTTTAATTGTCAATGAATTTAACGTGTCTGTGACACAGGAGTAATTGTGTGCATAACTAATTGTGTTGTGAGAGTTATATTTGATTACTGTTTTGTGTATTTCGTAGCTTTGTGAGCTATTAAATCCAGTACTCAATTTAACTCTTTTA
>PNEQ01003988.1:7076-19544 GCA_003012365.1 Medauroidea extradentata
CCTCTCCCTCTCCCTCAGAATAAAGTGAGCACTCCAAAAAATATTAACATTTTTCTGCCACTTCATATCTTTTTTACTATCTATAAACATTGCCACTTGGTTTTTTTTTTTTTTTTTACATAGGCTTGTACAATGTTTACATTTACATTACAGTGCTCCGATAAATTTCAGCTAAAATATGTACTCATTAAATGCACTGGTGATTAATGTGATATGCTCACTAATAACCTTACGCGTATATATATACCTGCAAATAAACATCTTACAACACTGGTTTCTCTGTGTCTAAATGAATGGTGCTATTACTGTTCAGCATACTGTAATGAACGCCGGCACACATAAAGAGAAACAATAAATATTGTAGGGGGTGGGGGGGAAATGCTGTTTCTATTTCTTGACACACACAATGGCAATCATAAAACATAACAACTTACATTACTTATGACTTCACATTATTTATCAATGATATTCATGAACAGTCACTTATACTTGTTTATCAGAAACTGATATTCAATAGAACAACCAAACTGAATGATGCAATTCGCTTCCAAGCATCGAAAACTTAACTCTGGTGCCATCTGTCGGTGAAATTTCATACTATCTCTGTGGCACGAAGCAATAGCGGTATGTGCCAACGATAATCGACTCGGTTGCATCGCTTTGTGCTGCCACTAATTAAATAAAATTATACAGTCAGTAAGTCCGTAAGAACTTAAATATAGTATAGTAAATACAAAGAGGTAGTTTGCAATTGACGTTTCACTAATGCTGTATTCAAATAAGAAAATACACGGGACTACATGCAGTTATTCACTACCAACCATACAAACAATATTGTAACTGTTGTTAATGTTGACTTATATGCAGTAACAGCTAGTGTTTTTTCAAAGGTTAAATCTTTAGTGCTCACTTTATTCCAAATGGCCTATAACCATCTGCAGCTCAGGTTAAAAGGTGCAGACAATCAAGACCCAGATGCTTCACTTTGTATTAGTGGTTATCAACTCACGACAGTTAGCAGGTAACTATATAAGTCTATTAAATATAGACAGATCTATTTCAATATTATTTTAGTTCAGAAATGTTATCAACGTAAGGAAAATAAACTGAATGGCATTGGATAATTCACAAACAAAATACATGACATGAAAGACAAGCTTATTGGTACATTATATTTAGCTACAGTAATTACACCTGCTGCCCCCCTCCTTAGCCAGGGCTCAAAGTTAAACCTTGAAAGTAAAGACAACACTTATAATGTCAGTTTTGTTTATATATTTTTCACTGGATTGAGCAAACAATTTTGAATCCATTCCACTATTGTAGAAGCAAATATTCAATAATTTTTTTTATTCTTATCTTGCCTGCACACAACAAATTGTAATACTGTGATCAACAGTTCTACTAACTTATACATATGTACGTTGTACTTATAATAATTCTAGCAATAGTTAACCTAATTTTGTAAACACTTTATTGCAATATGGTTGGTATTTATTGTACCCATTTTAACACTTTAACATTTAACACCACACAAGTAAATTTACTACCTTCCGTGTACGTTTCCCCCTCCCCCTCAATTTGAGAATATGTGTATAACATTTACGAATTACTAGCATGCCTTACTGGCTACTGACCAAACAAATTGAATGATGTTATGAGTGAATATTTCTAGTAAACTAAGACTGTATTGGTTGCTAAATTGTGATTTATATTTTCAGGTGTAATTGGCAGGATATTTTCCAGTAAAGGATTCCTAATATCTACACGTCTCTCATATGCTTTCTACCTTGTACAATTTCCTGTTTTTTTCTACAATGTTGGCACTACACGAACAGCAGAATTTTATACATTTGGAAAAATGGTAAGAATGTAAGCATACATACTACATTGAGTAAGTGCTGTATCAATATTTATGGAGAAGGCACAACATGAGTGTTCATGATCTGCATATTGTCCAGTCAACATTATAAATGCAATGGAATAAAGGGACTAATTGTCAAGAAATAAATTTAATATTTAAAATTTTGTCAGCTAGTTAAGAAGAGGCTGTAGTGCAATAAATCTTGTACAAAAAACACCGACAAACTCCAGCAGGTGATTCCTTGTAAAAAATAAAGTAGAAAACGTGCAAGACTTTTTGTACATAACCATAATATTAAAGGAGTCATTCTCCTTTGAAAATCGAACTTTGATTTTCCCACAAATCAAATACTCGTACACATAAACTGACAATACTCAAGACGATACATCATGAAATACGGCCGACAAACCAACAGTAAACGCCAATTAATACATTTAACCCTTACGAAAATAAAAGGGGTGGCCAACTTTAAATTGCTGACAACTTTTTTAACGTATCCAACATTTAAAAATGAATTATTGTGTAATGTGAACTTAGTAATAAAAAGGTCCTGTAGTAGCAACTGTCTAGGACTCTTAGTTTTCGTGCAAAACGCAAGTGAAGTTTTGGCGTGACAACACAGAGCCTACAGTGTAGGCAACCTTGTGTACACGAGTGTCTGGTTTATCCTGCAGTGTCGCACAGATCACGGTGGACATTCACTGTAAATATCACATACCGTAGTTTAAAATAGTTCACATAACCGTAACCATCACTTTGTTCCCGACTTAATGTGTGTGTTTCAAAAAAAATTATAAACGTGCAAGTGAAATATCTTGTCCGTACAATGCACGAAGTTAGTCATTTAAACATTTTGTGTAATTCTGGCACTACTGAAAAGTGTAAGGGAGGCAACATTGTTTTCGGGCGCTGTCCGGTATTACTGATACCGCCTTGAGAAGGAAAAATAACTAAGGATGTATGGAATTAAAAACTTAAATTTCAAAATACTGTACTATGTCAAGGAAAATTCTAATTGCCTTAATTTTTATTGTTTTAGTCTTACTTACGTTTAAGATAAATAAAAATCTACGAACCACAAACTAGTCAGCGACTCAAACATATGCAGGCGTGTGATGAAGGATATGGTTTACTTTTTGATACAAGTTATGCAATTTTGGTTTAAAATTTACGTCGGGAATAGATGAACTAACTGTCACCAAGTAATTTAAATTTGTAAAGTACCTACTCTTATCTGTGACATTGCTCTGACTGACTCAACAGTCGCTACAAGAGAACCTTTTTTTTATTACTAAGTTCACATTATCCAATAACTCACTTTTAAATGTTGGCATATCCATATGTTAAAAAAAGTTGTCAGAAATTTAAGGATGGCCACCCCTTTTATTTTCGTAAGGGTTGAATGTATCAACTGGCCATATTGTCATGAAATAATATCTCGAGTTTTGTCAGTTTATGTCGATCAGGATTTGGTTTGTGGGGAAATCAAAGTATTAAAATTTGGTTTTCAAAGGTGAATTAATCCCTTAATATTACGGTTACGTACAAAATGTCTTTCGTGTTTTCTACTTTATTTTTCACAAAGAATCACCTGCCGGAGTTTGTCTGGTATTTTTGTGAACGACCTATATATTTTGACAACTTTTTCATGTGATAATGACTAACGAGACAAAATCAGAAACTACCAACATAACTAATGAACCTCCATTTATCAATGTTTTCGTTGGTGCACAAAAATTTTATAATTGGTAGATTATTCTCAAAATATGACATGAAATGTATATTTACAAGCCATGCTGTCTTCTAGAATGGCAATCCTATAACAAAATACTATAATGCTTACATGAACTATCAAGTATTAAATTTGGTTTGAGTCAGTTACACGATTTGCACTAGACATGAAATAGTACCACAAATTAATTTTTTAACATTACCCAGTTTGAAAATATGCACTGCATAATATATGTAGAAAAATAAGTACTAGATTCTAGGGGCTACAAAGATTGGTGAAAATTAAATAATTTTGTAAGTTGATTGCTATTAGAATGATGGTGGTAAAATTCAGTTTTAATTTTATTTGAGTTTTTTTTTCTCCACTACTTATGAAACTGATTTAACTATTTGGTGTTGCATTGGTTCATAAATATCTCATTCCAAACACTTCCTTGCCAAACGAATGAATAACATGATGACAATTTATCAGGTAGGTATTATCTTTACATGCTCATATATAAGTTATTTTGTCCTCCCTTGCTTTCCTCATGTAACACACCCTTCATGTGCAATACCTACATTACACGTGTTTATAACAACTCAAGGGGGTTGGGTGTGTATAGGACAAAATTCAGCCTGTACAGTTTATACACATAAAGTAACGGACAAGAACAGTTTCTCAATCTACTTTTAGCTGCTCTTTGCAAACGAAAGTCACCATTTGACATCAAAAATAATGTAAACCATACAAATAAACAAAGCCACTATGAAGTGAAACTGAACACACCCTGTCCGACATCATATAAAACAAACACCTGGCTAACTGTCAGGAGATTAGGGGGGGGAAAAAAACTGGTCATGTAACCAATCCCAGCTCACGAGTTTTTAAAACTGCCTAATCTTTCACTTAGCCACAACTCAAGGAAATGTTTGTAAATCACTTTCTGAAAGTGACTGTTAGACCTAATAATCAAACTGCTATAAAATTAACATAAATGATACTTCACTATTATGCAATGAATACTAAGCGAAATTTTGCTTCAATGATTTCTATGTTTTTCCAAAGTACTACAAGCATAATGCGAGTAGAAAATTACAGTAACATAATGTGTTACAAAAGCATAGTCACATTCAATAGCTTTGATTGTTTTATTTCACTATTCAGAATCTGTCTTCTATGCATACACATGGAGTTTATTACATAACAAATTTGAAAAATGAGAGTAATCATTAACTAAGGTGATTTTGTCACAACAATTTTAATTCCTAAATACAGTACTTCATATTTGAGTTTGCCAAAACATTTTACTGAGCGACACACACATTTGCTTACACATGTACACACAGATACCCACACACCCACATGCATGCATATGTGCCCTGAACATTTTATATTTTATTTAGTTACACAGATGATGATTATGAAAACATCTGATCTATATGCAAAATATGTTATCTTTCACTTACAGTTTGAAGTGGTGGAAACAGGTGCCATTGTGGCGATATCAATGATGCTGACACTGCTGGTCGACATGCCATTCCAGAACATAAGGAAGGTGTTCTTCAAGGCAAAGAAGTGAGCGTCTTCAGTCTGTCGACAACAGACTCCTCTATTCTGCACTGGTGCTAATCAGTGACTGGTACAGCCCGGTTCATGAAGTCACTCCCATAGGAAGTGTGTTGTGCCAACAGGTGCAGAAGAACATCTGCTGACAAAGTACAAAAAGACACGTGGGAGCTGCTAAACGCAGAAGGACTGTGTGGCCTACATTGGTTTTTGTGTGTGCGTGTTTTTTTTTCTGTAGAATGTATAAATACAGCACAGGTAGAAAAACTTACTGCAGTGGGACTGCTATGGCAAGTTAGATAAGAAAAAAAAACTATAATGACATTTTTTCCATTACAGAAAAGTAGTTTTACGAGTCAAGACAGACCTATGGCATGTGTTAGCAATTTAACTATTTTCAGTACAACACCAAAAATGGATAAGTTTAATTTGTATATAGCCTTTTGACTTTGTACAGTTCTTTGGACATTCTTAGTAACCATTTAAAGTGAAACATTCTCCTAAGATGGTTGTCAATATCTTGCTGGCAAGTACCTACAGAAACACAGTATTGTGTATAATGTAACAAATTTTAAAAAATCTTAACAAATTTTTTTGAAAATTGTTAAATACAAAGGCAGACCTTATTTAAACTAAGCATGACACATATTTTAACTTTAAGGTCATGTTCATTTAGCTAAAATCCAATGTAACATGCATGATACACTGTCATTAGCCTAAAAAATATAGGTCTTTCAAATGGATTTTATAGCACACAAAAAAACCAAAAAATTATTTAAGACACTCTTATATAAGATATATTTGTAGTGTTGAAATAACTGCTACTTTTGCTACCATACTCGCTCCAGAAAGTATGAGGCACACTACAATAACATTGTTACTTATTAAAGAAATATACGTGCAACAATATCTGCATAGTGAATTAGAAGAGAATGAATAGAATGATAGTATGTAAATATTAGGATGCTATTATTAACTGTAAAAAAGGAAAATAATTTATTTTCTGAAAATAAATTACTTTAGATTGTCATTCATAGTGAAATACACATCCTGATTTGTTTTACAACCTCAAAACTATTTAGTCTTATTTTTATAGCACACTTCTGTTGGCATTCTGCAAATACATGAATGGCATGCTGATCTCCCACCTAGTCAACCCAGGTTTGATTCCTGGCAGGTCCTAGTCCAGCTTTCGAGGGCAAGAAAGACATCTAGAGTCAAGGGCTTGTGGATCCTCTCAGGAAATTCCTGTTTCCCAGACATATTTATTCTGACACTCCCTTATTGCAGATTCTCACTTCACACCTGATTTCAGGGATGATGGCTGCCTAAACCACTTTTTGGACGACATTCCTGCCCTAGGCTAAATAGATCACCCACACCCTCCTTAATTCTCTTAATTTTACACTTAGAAATTTTAAAATTAAATAAATGAATATTTTTTTAAACGTAAAACAAGCAGCAAACAATTTAAAATTTTGGAGAGGATGCAAAGAGTTATAAGTAGCAGCAAAAATAAACGCTGTAGAATGTAGGAGTAATGGCTACTTAAAGACCTTAAAATTTACCTTCCTTTTGTGCTACATGTCTAGTTGAATTTTGGATAAACGATGTGCATTCAGATATCAATTTCAGGTCATCAAAAGTTGAAATCAAATACATAAAATTCTTATAATGCATGTAAAAAAATGTACTGCATATTACAATTTCTAAACGTGGGAAAAAAAAACTGTCACAAAATTAGGTTTTCTGCAAGTTATTTACCATGTTGGGAAAATAATATTCTTCATTGTATACTACCAGTATTAATTTTTTTTAAACCAAGTGTATGTATTTTTGTACATTTTTAAGAATAGAATAAATTATTTAAGTAAAAATTGCTTGTTTGTAATTAAAAATAATCTTCACTATATAAACTCTCTAGATGTGTGTCCTTATCACCATCCAAATACTGCCCAAATACTGTATCCCATCTGTAGCCTGATCCGATACAGTCTATCCTACATTTTCCAGAATCCACTCATTCTTTAGACATTTACTTTCACACTTTATTTCAACTAACATTACTACCAAAATAACTTTTATCCACCCTGGGCTTTTCATTTATGCCAAATGTTTTAAAACTTGTATTCATAAACTAGCTTGTCCTGAAAATATTATTTTAAGCCCAATTACTAGGTTACACAGCATATTTATTGACTCAGACTACTGGTCTGCTCTTTCTACTAACCTTGCTCTACTTTATATGTGTACAGATTAGCATGTTTGCAGCTGCTTTTCATCACATTCATGGGGCTCTTCAAATGTTTATAGCCCGTAACGAATAGTTGCTAATTTTCTGATGTAATAATCCAGTGAAATTGTGTGTTATTTCTTCCATTTGTACACTATTACTCATTTGGTTACATGACACTGCTATTTTGTTTTTGGCCCTTGTATCGCTGCTACACTACTGATCTCTGGTGGTACTTTTGTTAAATGACAGCAATCTCAAGTAACATGTATAATAGGGTTAGTTCAACATAAGATAAGTGTGAATAAAAAGCTGGTATAATCACCTGAACTACATTGTTTCCTTGCTGCATACAACAGCATAGTTGCCAACTCTTCAGAATTAAAAATAATACCATCACACTGGCAAATTTTTTATGTAAAACAGACATTGCAAAAAAGAGCAGTTTTACACATCTCATTTCCATACAAAATAAACACAGGAGTAAAGATAAAAACATTTACAGTCTGTCTCACATTAGAATTACATTTTTTGACAGTTCTGGAGAATAATATATGTAGGTATACAAATTTCTACCCCAAATACTTTTTTTTACATACTGTACATTTTGAAAGCCAGCAGAGAATGTTTGTGCAAAAATCACTTATGAGAGAGGGAAACATTGCTAATTACATGGCAATAGCTGTAAAACACAACTGCGAAACAAAGGAATTCTTACATGAGATTGGCAATACTTTCTAAACCAAAAATAGTACAGTTACCACAGAGCTGATCTGACTCCCCTCCACCCCTTCCTTTTCAACACAAACCACAACTAAGCGATAGATTATGGTCAGCACTCAATATTGATGTCTTTTAGCACTGGTGAGAGGTGACATGTGAGTATGGAGCAGTGCCGGAACGAAGGGGCAGAGGAAAAAGGAGATCCCCAAGAATACCTGCCGACCAACGACATCATCCAGCATGAATCTCACGGGTGAAAATCTGAACCCAGATTGCCTTGATGGGAGGCAAATGGTCTGGTCATTCAGCCACCGCAGCCCCATAACCATAGCCAATCTGTATGCAGATGGATACACGGTTTGTCCTAAATTAATATTTTTATCTTTCTTTTGCTAAGCAAGGTGAGTCACAAATTCAGCTTTCTTTAGGAATGGTACATCAAATTCTTGTTCATAGCACATTTTGTTGGCAGATTATGCCAACAAGATATTGTTCAGCACTTTATCCTATATAGATAACCTGAATGTAGTTCTATTTTTTTTAATTACACTGCTAAACACCCTCTCACACTCAGATTGTGATGCGGTATCTGCAATACTGAAAGCATTGCATAAGCAACCCTATCGTACTTCAAATCGCCACCAGCACACTCAATTTTAACTATCTGACTGAAAAATACAGAACTGTTCTTGTAGTGAGTCAAGTGTTTCTTCAGAAATTTCCTATCTTTAATGAGAAGAATAGCTGGAAACCTTTCTACAAAAAAACTTAGATTGAAATAATGCATTCTCAATACATATTCTTCACATTGATCACCTCCACATGTTTCAAAATTTCATTCTTTAGGGGAAACCTCAAAACGATATACGTAATCACAAGACAACTTGAAGAAATTTCTTACAGATGTGTAAAATTTAGCTTTGTCAATAGACTAGTTAATGTACCAACTACTCTGGAAGCATTAAAACCAACAACTATACCTTCATAAGACTTCTGAGTTGTTGCTATGTTGTACTTTATATATCAGGTTTGTCTTAATGACAGATGGCTTTACAAATCTCACAAGCAACTCTTTCAACATATCAGTCAACAAACTTCCCAGAATATGAACATGTGGTACTTGTGGCTAGAGAATGACATTATCCTTGACAAACATGGGTATTACATGTGTAAAGAAAAATGTATCGTGAATTTTTTCTTTCACTTTAATAAAGGATGAGACAAACTAGGTAAAACCAACCAATATCTCTATTACTAGAGCTACAGACCAAATGGAAACCAAATGCCTGTAGAAGTCATAAGAAATATATTTAAACAGAATTCATACAATAGGAAAAATAATGACTTCTACAGACAAGTCAGGCAACTAGATAATAAAATAAGCAGGAATTATGATAGTGTATGGAATTTCAAAATGATGTGTTTCTACCGTGACCAAGGTGATTAACTCTGGTACGAACCTGACCATCAATTAATTCACATACCCGGGTTCTACGTAATTTTCTGTGTTCTAGACGTTTCCATATTCCTGTTTGTTCCCGGAACAACTTATAAACTTCTTAAAACTCTTTGCTAGCTCAGGTTTAGAAATCTCAGATCGATCTCAGGTTTTGTTCATTTTGAAGTGAATTACACCCGTTGAGATATAAGAAGAATTTATAAAGCTGTAATTTTTCAGGAATTTTATTGGAAATTTACTAGATTTTTTCCAACTCTTGATGAAGAACTAAACTTGGCACGACGGCGTAGTTTCGGTGGGTCTTACCAAGAATGTATTGTAGTAGGTTGGGACAGTTGCCTCTAGATCATCCCTCGATGCTTTTCAACCACATCCTTCTTGTCCTTGAGTGGCGACCACACACTCTTGGTTCTTTTAAGACAATCGCGACCTCTTCGCCCTCTGATGAAGTTCTCGTTCCCCTCGTTTGTAAAATAGTGGACCCGTCAAACTGTAGACCTCGGAGACCTGGACAGCATAGAACACGAAGTGGGACTATGGAATGGCCCGATCCATGGGCTCTTCTTTATAATTCCCTTGAATAACCTTCTTCGGCGTTGACATTGTGTATAATTTCCAATGAAATTCTCCTGGTATTAGTCGTAAAAGCAAAGTGAGACCTTCCTGACGATGCGTATGAACAATTTAGCGTCTCGTCGAAGAAATCCTCAGGTCTTTTTGAATACACGTCTGTACGGCATCATGGACGGGAACGTTCTTATTTTCCATAAAATTTTCTCAATCGTTCTTCAACAAAACTACTTCTCTTGTTTTAACGTCACAACACCCATTCCATTTAGTGCTTTCCTCGTAGCTTACTCCGGGTTTGTTCGCCAACATGATCAGATCTGGTTGTAATCAGTGATACAAAACAAAATATTTCTAGCATAGATATAAAATCTGTAGAAGTCATTAAAGTTTCAGAAACAGAATACCTTATACATTCAATACATAGACGATTCAAGCTTACATTCTTCCTGACACGTGGTAACTATGGTCATAGAATAGTAAATACCTAGGTTAATTGACAAATAAATTGAAATTTATACTCATCTGTAACATTGGACAAAATGCTATATTACACATGTATGAAACAATAGCAAACACCTTTGTTCAAGTCTGCAGTGGAAAAAAAATTAACTCTTTCAAGGTGCGACAAATTTGCAATGAATTTTTCTCTTTTGCATGCTTGTTTCACTAGTTTTCAAGCAAAAAATCATGAGATACTAGAGTTCTTTTTCAAAAAATGTTTACCTTTAGATGGTAGGCCTATATGTTAATCTTTGTTTTGGGAGCATTTTGTTAACAATAGCAGTACATACAGTTGCTTCATCTTTGGTGGCACTTGTGTGATCAGATGAAGTTTTATTTGCACAATTACTGTACTTGATAATGTCGTAATCGCCTATTACCGTTAACTGTGTTTGTCGGCGCTTTGAGCACCATGTTGCCAACCTGACACTCTTCTTTCCATTCAAAAAAGACATACAACACTTATCAACACTGAATAATATACAGAAGACATTTATCAATACTGAATAATATACAGCAATAACAATCAAACCATAATACACCCTTATAAATTCAGTCTCTAGGGTGCGATGATCTGCCTAGTAGAACACCAGCGTACAGGTGTCTCTTCCAGTATTAATTGTGGAAAATCTCTGAACTCTTCCTCTTCCTCCCTGTCGCTTGTTCCAGCTCCACCGCTCTCCCTGGGCTCTGTCTCGCCATCTGGCTCCAACCTTCTACACCTCCGGCCAGACCTCCTGGACTTTGTCGGATCTGCAGATGGTACGTTCTGCCTTCTGCCTCCTTGTTGTCCCTATTTCCTGCTGATCTCCTTTCTCATCCTGTTTCAGGTTTCCTTGCCCCTCTTGCAATTTTGCTTCCAACTCTTGCCCTCCCCAGTGTTTCCCAAGTGACCTGCATGCACCAACCTAATCTTGCCACCCACCAGCACTTGATACGTCAGTGCGCTCATCTGAGACTGAATTCTGCCATGTATCCACTTGCTCCCTTCGCCCCTCCAGGCCCTTACTAATACTGGCTCCCCTTCTTGAAACACATGCTTAGCCCCTCCTCGTTTATGGTTCAAACTCTGCTTAACCTGCTCCTGTTGATCTACCATTTCTTATGTGAATGACTGTTTCGAAAGCGCCAACCGAGTTTGTGGCTGCCTTTGTACAAAATAGTTCTGTGGGAGTCTTCTTGGTGACTGCTTGTGGTGTGTTCCTATAGGCAAACAAAAATGCATCTAGCCTATGTTGTAAGGTACACTGACGATTTGCCTTATCTTTGAGCAACTGCCTTTTGAGTGCTACCTTGACTGTCTGCACTTACCTCTCTGCAACACCATTGGACTGCGGATAATAGGGAGGAATCCTCACATGCTTTACTCCGTTGGACATCAAGAACTGACCAAACTCCCTAGACTGAGATGGTGGGCCATTATCTGTTACCACAACCTTGGGTAAACTAAATATGGCAAATGTGGTTCTTAACTTTTCTATGGTGTGCAATGCTGATGTGGTACTCAAGGGTATCACCTCCAACCATTTAGAAAAGACATCCACCATGATCATGAACTTCTGTCCCAGCCCATCTGCAAAGTCAATATGAACCCTTTGCCATCTCCTTCCTGGCCAGGTCCATGGTTGCAACGGGACTGGGGGTGCAGCACTGCGACAAGACTGACAAGAGTTCACAGAGTTGCAATTCCTGCTCAATTTGCTTGTCCATACTTGGCCACCAAACATAGCTTCAAGCTAACATTTTCATTCTTGTGATACCAGGGTGTTCTGTCTCTCTCTGTCTCTCTCTGTCTCTCTCTGTCTCTCTCTGTCTCTCTCTGTCTCTCTCTGTCTCTC
>PNEQ01003990.1:0-11181 GCA_003012365.1 Medauroidea extradentata
AAAAAAAAAAAAAAAAAAAAAAAAAAAAAAAAAAAAAAAAAAAAAAAAAAAAAAAAAAAAAAAAAAAAAAAAAAAAAAAAAAAAAAAAAAAAAAAAAAAAAAAAAAAAAAAAAAAAAAAAAAAAAAAAAAAAAAAAAAAAAAAAAAAAAAAAAAAAAAAAAAAAAAAAAAAAAAAAAAAAAAAAAAAAAATTGCGAAAAAAATTTAAAAACTTCTAGTGAAATGCATGTTGAGCGTGCACCTGGTGACTTAGGCCGCCTGCGCGCCATCAACATGTGAGAAGTGATGACTAAAGCCTATATACATATGGCTGTGTCCACGGATGTAACTGTAGCAGTGGATGTAGACAGTTACAAACTTTATGGCTACATTTGCTCAATTACTATGACTGAAGGTGGTATAAAGTTTCAATTAATTAAATCTTTCGTCCCACTCATCTTGATTTAAACCGTATATTTTTTCCATGCTTAATTTCAACGTTTTCAACTTTATACCTAGTTACGAATACCCTGAAAATAGATAAAATTTTCTTCCGTCTTAAGACACAATTTCAGACAAAATTTTAGACTGAGTGAATACTTGTCTTAGGGCCAAGCTCGTCTTAAGACACTGCAACTTCGCACACTGATGTGATGTTGCAGTCAAGCCCGCCAATCAGCTTTGTCTTAGGACATAACTTCGGGTATTGCAATACTGCAGAGCTATCTATCTTTCCATCTCTTTCCCGCTCCTCCAAGAAAATTTAGGAAATTCACATGGCTAATGTTTAAACAACAATTGCAATGAAAACTGGATTAAAAGTTCACGAGGTAACTGTAAAATAATAAATAAATACATGTGGCGGCGGCCATTGTAGCTTGTAGGCCGCTGCGCTCGTGCAAGAAACTGGTTACTGCTCGCTGAAAACACTTTGCACTCGAGTGTTATTTTAGAATCTGCGAAACAAATTATTTACGTTTACTGTAATAAATTTGACGTAAAAGTCTGCTTAAATGATACAACAACATTTATATATTTTTTTATAAATACGCTAGTTGTTTCACGGGATGTGGCAGAAAATAATCACACTGGACACCATTGCATTCAATCTGTAACAGTATTAACAGTGAAGCACGTTGCACTGCAGCACATTCTAACAGAGACGCAAAGCAATATCTGAGAATTAGTTCCAATGTTGTCCACCGCCACAAGGTCTTGATACTCCTGCTGGTCGTGAGGAAGGATCTAGGTGCGCATGTTACGCAACCAGCATTGCTTGTTCGGCTGCGTGCGTTCGTCTCAAAGTCACTTAAGTGACCAATTTTCAACAACTTTTTTTTTTTGTTTTTCAATGGATTGTTTAAGACTACCTACGGTGAAATAAATATATACTATGGACAGTGAAAGTATTTCCAATGGATTTACATTATGCACATTCCATTTTATCAAAGTTACTTAGTTATGTAATACATGTTGGTTATTTTTTTAAGATTCTTAAAAATCCTTTTGTTTAATCAATGTTTTCACTATTCCTGATTTCATTAAATCGGGGCTATATTGTACTTATGTTAGTCAGGTATTTTTAAGATTTCAAACCAGTCACTAACTTTGGTGTATACAGTACAGTAAACATCAATTCACTCGTGTCTCTTTCAGTTAAATAACATGTACTCAAGTATTGACACATTTGTTAGACAGGATTTTCCACAAAGTAAAATTCAACTTTACTCTAGATGATCTGGTTGTCTATTCTGAAAACTTTCACCTACAGTTGAAATACTTTAAATGTGTATTATCTACATAAGAGAAGGCTGGGTTGAGAGTTTACCCAATGAAGGGAAAATATTCTGTTCAGGAAGTCTCATTTTAAGGACACAAAATTTCTTCTAAAGCATTTGTTTTGACAGTGAATGAACTTTAGCTATTTGTGAATGAATTTTCACCACTCCACAATGTTAAAGTCCATGATGTTAAAGGTGTAGCCTAATTCATTGGGATGATCTGTTTTTTTTTTTTTTTTTTTTTTTTAAACTTGCCAGAAACATTTTCATCTCTTAAAAAACTATGTAAGACATTTTCCAAATTTGAGGGGAGAGAAGATCAACAAAGGGAATTGAAACTTTAAAGTACAACATTTTTCATCCTATGATACTATGCATGGCAAATTTTTCTCATAATTACATTCTGCAAACTGATGCCTCCAGTTTGGCTGTGGGGGCAGTCTCAGTATAGAAAACTGATAAGTGTTCGCAAACACATTTCTTTTGCTTCACACATTCTCTCTC
Source organism: Medauroidea extradentata (assembly GCA_003012365.1). NCBI lineage: Eukaryota > Metazoa > Arthropoda > Insecta > Phasmatodea > Phasmatidae > Medauroidea > Medauroidea extradentata. The sequence goes on from PNEQ01003990.1 coordinate 2,264, forward strand.
CACAGGCACGTATACATATATTTTCTTAATGAACTTGAATGTTTGGTCGTAGTTTTTGGAACTGACCAATTTAGGCTATTCTTGGAACTTTCTGAATTTCTTTTTTGAAACTGACAACCAAGCTTTGTCATGGCTTTTGGCACACACAGTCAAGATTGATTGCTGGATGATGTGTATTACTCAATTAAAATTTCAACTCCAGCACATGAGAAGCCAACAAAGTATAGTAGCAGATTGTCTCTTTCTCAAGTCTGAAAGAAAGAATAATGCTAGTTCAAATGGTCGAACTACTTCTTGTAATTTGTTTATAGAATTTCCTGTTGCATTTACTCAAATTACGAAACAACAATAACAAGATACAGAGTTAAGTAAAATTATTAAAATTTAAAGTGTGGCATTGAACAAAATATGTCCTGTGTTATACAGCACAAGATAAACAAAAACTTATGGTTCCCTCGGCTCATTTACGAATTGAAGGACAATAGAACCCCAATTTATGAGTACTGGATTTTACATGGCAGCAATTTTACAAGGTCATTCTGTACATTGTGAAGCCTTTAACACCATTTTAAAAGTACTGAATTTTACGAGGTAGCGGTTTTACGAAGTCATTTTCAGGCAACATAAAGCCTTTTAAAATAGGAGTTCAGCAGTAGATTTATTTGTAAGAAAATGAACAGCATCACAGCTGAACAAGTGAAACAGTGCTCTTTATGTGCCATCAGGAAACCAGGGCAGAACAGCCGTCGAGGTTCCCTCAATTCAGGAGAAGCAGAAAAACCTCTACAAAAATTATTTGTTGATTTTGTTGGACCTTTCCTAGAAGTAAATCTGAATTTACTTCATTATTAGTTGGTTTTTATGTTATTTTCCAAATTAATCTGGTTTATTCCTCTAAGGAAAGTAGTTGTTATTTCTACTCTTAAGGCCATGTAATCAAACATTTTTAAAAAATTTGGCTTTCCCAGTAGTGCTGTCTCTGACAATGGTTCTCAGTTTACATCTAAACTTTTCGAGGATATGCGTTTTCAAATGGGATTCAGCACATCACACTTTTCCCATATTACCCACTTTCTTCACGAGTGGGAAAGGTTAAACTGTAACACCAGTTCTGCACTTGTTGTGTTCCATAAAAAGGCCCAAACTAATTGGACTGATAATTTAACTTGGCTCTACATAACTTTCTTAAGTGTCCGGCTTGAGGCTCATAAATGCACTGCATTTAATAGTGTGTGATTTGGTTGTGTGGAAGGGACATCACACAAAAAGTGCTGCTGATAAGAGAAGAGCGCATATTAGCATGTCATTCACCTGGACCTTATAGGTGCAGTCTTTCTTCACTCCTGTGACAGACTGATCCTTCTTCCGGAGCTTTTATAACCAAGACTCATGTTACACATCTTAAACTGCTTTATGTCAAACTCGCTATGTGATTCTTTGCATTTGTCCTCTTTGGAGATGCACATCATAAATTGAGTCATTATTTCATTTTTTTTGTTTGGCCAATTGTTATGTTTGTTCATTTCTTGATTTTGACTGTCTTTTATGGTGGCCTGATCAACCACTAGTCCCAGTCTCTTGGTGGAAAACTTATCAATATAATGTCAGAATAGAACTTTAAGTACCTTACTACATGATAACTGACAATGAAAGGAACATCAAGATTGGCTCGACCTTCAGAAAAGTAAAGTTTAAGCATTCTGCAACTTGCATTGGGCGATGCAAAGAAACACACTGAAAGTTTAAGATAATTTGACAGTAAGTGGCAACTAGTTGAAAATTGTGTTCAAAGTCTTCAGCCTCTTCACTAAGAGACTACAGAACTGTGCAGTGACAGCCAACAACATCCATGGTAATACATGTGATTTTTCTATGGGAGCTTTCATAAAAGATTATAGAGAAAATAACGGTGGCATAAAAGGATACTGTGTAATGTTATCCAAAACCTTACTGTTATCTCTGAAATATAGATTCGCAACAAATGAAAAGCAGGAACTGTATTTCACTGCAGTGCTACTAAATCCATGTTTAAGTATGTTGTTCTTCAAGTGGAATAGACACACTTGACAATCAGTCACCAACAATTGAAACTTCGAAGCATCTCATCATCAAATGCAACTTTGTCAGATAAGCTAAACAATAAAATATGTACGGTATGCCCTACTCCATTTTACGTAACTTCTGAAAACTTTAAATGTAGATCAAGTAACATTGTAAGTTATACTATTAAACAATGCCAGTCCATATTTACTGTACTAACCGGTGAACCATGCGGTTTAAATCAACATTTCTGCACAAATCAAAATCTGACCTCATTACCAGCAAACACAACATCAGAAATCACATAACCTCAGACCCGTCAACCTTAACTGCAGTTATAAGCAGTGTTGTAGTCCCAATATTTTCAGTGCTGGAGCTCTTTGTATTTCAGAACTTTTGGTTCACCCATCCGCCCCAATTAAAGTGGGTGGTCCAATTAAAGTGGGTGGTCCAATTAAAGTGGGTGGTCCGGAGGTCCTCCCCTCGAAAAATTTGTATTTTTAAGGTGAAAAATGAAGCTATTTCGTCAGTGTTACTGGCAGAAATAATAAAAAAAATTGCTAACATAAACTTAGATACAGGTATAAATTTAACAAAGATAAGCAAAATTTATGAAAATATAAACTACTTAAGAGGCCGTGTCATTCTTTTTAAGGCCTCGCTCTTTAGTTTTTCAGTGGTTTCGAAAATATTTCTTAAACGCAAATTAATACATATATATCAAAAATTCATCCTGGCAGTTTTAATAATTATATATCATCGTTTGTATCTGAATTTTTCTGTTGCAATACACCAAACAGATTTTTAGATTTTTTCCCCTGAAGTGGCACATATTTTGCTGTCAAAATAAGCCAAAATGAAGCAAAATAATATTTTCCTAGCAAACAGTACATTATTTACATTATCAAAAAAAAAACGCTCTGGCAAAATTGTGTATCGTATGGCTGTACACAGTCTCAGATTTTTTCAAAGCATTTGGTTAATTAATATTCACGTTATTTGAAATTGTTTGAAATAAATGAAAGATCATGGCCTTAACGGTGCTATGTAACCAGCATTTATTTCATTCAATTGAAGACTGAAATTCAGATTTTTCTTACATCCTTTTGGTCAGTTAGTTGGTGGTCGGCAAGGAGGTGTTTAGAGATTTTTTAAGGCTTTTTTTAAATCGAAGAACAGAAGCTGTAATATTTTATTAAGATATATTAATTTCAAGTGCAGAACTACTATTATGATACATTCATATATACGAGCTTTTTGAGAATGAGCAATACATAATATTTACACTGCATAAATGAATATTGTCTGAGCCAGTGGTAATTACGTTAGAGGGGACAATTAATTTCATTTTCATGACAGCAAAAAACTTTTACATGTTTGTACAATACAAGTAGGGCACAACTGGTACATTAGGGCATACATTATCTTACAAATTGTTGCCTTGCCACATAACACTATACAAAGTTACTATATTCATGTACTAAACACTCTTCACAATAAATAAGCAAACACAATTTTTCAGCATCATGTTGTGGCCCTTTTGCTACACGGGTTCTAGTATTATCTGCTGAATGGTGCGATCTCAACCACGTTGAAATGTAGGGCTCAGGATTCCAGTCATTGAGGAGGGCCCATGCAGTTTCATGAACATTAGTGATGATACATGTGGTATATTAAAAGTCTGTTTCTGGTAGGAGATACAATGATATTCATTTAATTTCCACACTGAGTTGAAGTACACTCAATCAGATTTATGCAGTTCATCAACAAATTAAGTTCTCAAGGAATACAGCGAGTATTGTCATGATAGTCCTGGTAATCATTTTTTATATTGGTTTCATTAAGACGGAATCTTGCACAAAGATTCTGTATCTCCTCTTCGTCATACCCTACAGGTAAATCGGCAGGCTATTGATCACATTCAAGAACTTTAGTTTGGCTAAACAGTTTTTCATACTGAACATTCTTTGTATGAGTCTCAAATGGTGCTGACGTTGACTCATGGCTAGATACAGTTGTAAACAGTCTCTTGTTCAGGTTATTTGCTACACTAGACAATAGTTGTTGCTGGTTAATGGAAGTCATTTTCGTGTTACCTGTTAATGGTATGGAACAAGTGTCCTTTCTTTATCGCAATTTGGGCCTCTAACGTACAAGTGCCAGGCTTTTCTTTGAGAGATTCAATGAAGCAGATGCATCGCTTAATTAGTTTGTCTGCCTATATGATTGAAGCATTTCTATTTTGTAGATTCTCAGGAAGAATAGCTAGTTCTGTTAAAATGTCATGCATTATGGCAAAATCAAAAAAAAAACTGCTTGGACGAAAATTTCTTCAATAAGCCATTGTACATGATTCTTTCGGTGGAAGATTTTCTCATATCTCCTTTGGCTTTTGAAAAATTGCTGAATAAAAAGTTGTGTCCTAACCAAATCGCTGAAACTGTTTGGAACGAACTGACCACCCACCTGGTTGACACAATATGGCCGATTTTATTCATTACTTGGTCAAGCTGTGCAGCGCACTCAGCTAGTTGGCGTTAATTCATTGGGGAACTATTATACAAAGAGTATAATTTGTCCATAAATATGAGAAAATTATTCACACCTGCTACTTCATCAACAGAATTAGCTAATGCTAACTCGTATAAGTGTTTCACAAAATATTATATTGGGATACTGTCCGACAAACTCCAGAGTGTTTTCCAAGCACAACACTAGCACCATCACTTGTTAATCCTACCAAATATTGCTTGAGGTATTCACTATTAAATCATGTTTGTCAAGACAACATAATAAACATTTAAAAATTGTCTCAGACTTTTGATCCGAAAGTTCTACTTTGCTTATTCCACATTTTGAACAAACAATTAACACAGATTTTGAACTTAGGCTGGTCGACTATCAACTATAATTTGTATTTTCCCAGATACATATTTTATTTGTCTAATAATCCGTTCCCTCATTTATTTTGAAATATGCACTATAATTTGAATAGCACTACATCGAGAATGTAAACCAACACCAAGATTTACCCCATTTAGCTTCTCAAACTCGATCAAACCGAAATGGTTACTGCAAGATCAATCATTTTGCACAGTGTAATAAGCTGATCTAAATACTGTTTTTGTTGGTTCACATTGAGCTTCACTCATAGATTCACAAACAATTTCAATTGATTGTTTCTGAGATGTTTCAACAATGGTCTGTGCTATAATGTGAGCATTAGATTGCTTGTGTTCAATTATTTTTTTCCTTACTGATTTAAGCTGATCTGATCTGTTAGATCTGCAATTATTCACAGAATATGAATGCCATTCATTAACAATAGCTGTTCGCTATTTCTTGAACGTACCTGAGTTACCTCAGAACATACTTTGCAGCCTAGCTTACCTTGCCTGCAGTCAATGCATGGGAAAGCTTCTTTTCTTCTGGACTAAATGTCTTCATTCTAAACATCTGACCAGTGTTGCAGTCCCACACTTTCAACATTCCTTGCAGCTTTACAGAAACTATCTTCACTCTTCTTTATGAGTTTGTCATTGTCTGTAGGCGAGTCATTTGGCTGTTTAAACTGAACTGAGGTGTCTGATATACACGTCTCAACATCAGTAGTGAAGATTTTTTAAGCACCAGCATAATTAGCTCTAGGAACGACGCGAGAAAAGAAAGAGATCAACGTTTTTGTTTAGTCTTTTGTCCCATTTAATACAGTATTATTCTATAAATCAGAGAATTTAACTACAGACAACTAATGTGCAAAAAGTAACTAAATGTAATTGAGATAGGAATGTAGCCAGTTTGCACATACACAGTGTTTGGTATTGCAACAGCTTTGTAACTAGAACTGTAAAAACTGAAATAAAAGTTCTTGGCATCTTTTGCTTGGAGGTGTTTTTTTTTTTTTTTTTAGAGACTGGACCGGCTTTAGTTTAGTTTATATAACTTAAGTATTCATTGTAATAATCAAACGTTGTGACGTAGCTTATGTAAAACATTGGAATGCATATGGAACTATAACTGTGGTGAGCTGTTATACTAAGAGTGTACTTAACACGTATGGTGTGTCCCTCGGGAAAAGCCATTGCGTGTTAAGTGTGGGGTTGTGATGTGAACTGGCACGTAGCAATTACTTGGCCTCTTTATCATACAGTAATTTCACTTTTTTTTTGTAGTAATTAATATTTTTTTCTGTTCTTTATAACAAGTGTGGTAGGCCAACGTAACCAGGTAAAAGGATGTATACAGCAGGATCCAACATACTAATTGGGGATGCTAGTAGAGAATATAACATTAAAAGTTTATTCAAAATTTAAAATTTAACTGTTAAAACAAGACGATAGTATTAAATTTTACGTGTAAATTGTTTCAGATTTATATCATGATTGGACTAATTTTAAAGCTAATTTAATTTAATGCAACTTTTCTAAGTAAACTTTTCTTATATTTTGCCTTGTTTGGTTTTGTAAAAAATTTCAAGAAGCCTCTTAGCTTGCTTCTCCTGGAATGGGATTTATCTGGCAGGCTGTTCATAGTTCACCTGCTTGGGCATTTCTCGATCGACGTGGGTGGTAGCGTCGGGCGTAAAACTCCGAAAAGGTGGTGATCCGCGGCAGATTGATGATGCTGCACATCCCTAATTAATAAATATTTAGCGGGTATCATGGAATAAAACGCTTTGTAAATTTATCAGTAACCATGTTACATACTATGCTTCCTTAGTAAATGTCAATTTACCAGCTTTTGGGGTAAGTTGGATCCCAATGTATCCCTCCGCCGCTCAGCCAAGTAAGTCCGGGTGTCCACTCAGGAAAGTTAGTGGTGATCCATCGGAGCTAGGGAACGGTTACCGGGAGATGGCCGGCTGAGTGTTTGATTAGTTGGGACGTCATGGCGGCAAGAAGAGGACGTGTTAGACAAAGTAGAGGGGCTGTGAAGCCTAGAAGGTGGATTGGTTAAATGAAATTTGTTTTATTTTCTCTCATTTTTGGCATGCTGCCTTTTCGTTTATAGTAACCAGAAGTAGATATTCACAACCGTATAGTCAGTTATTAAGGTAGACAACGTGCCGGGCCAAGTACTACATATGAGGGCAGGCGGAAAGGCGTAATACGTAGACAAGAAAAATCCACCTCAACTAACTCTGGGCGAGCACTCACTATGTGAATTGCTTTTGTATGGAAAATTTCGTCACAAGAGGTAAAATAAAAGGAGAAAAAAATGCCGAGATTATGATTTTTATTTATTTATTAATCTGTGGCTGATTAACCTCACTGCTATCCGGGCATCAATATAATAAGCACCGCCTGTACATCAGCTTGTTTGTTTTTGTTGTTGTTCTGCCCGCTGACTAACTACTTGCAATAGCTACGAAAGGGAGAGCTTCATCACCGTGTGCATACAACAACAACACCAACAGAGGACGCAACTACAAACAAACGAACTGGCCCATCACAATATGTTGGATCCTGTCGTATACATCCTTATACCTGGTTAAGTTGGCCTACTTGAAATGTTATACACAACAAAAAAAATATGAATTAAGACAAAAAATAAAATTAAAGTTACTAAATGATAAGAGGCCAAGTAAATGCTACGTGCCAGTGCACGTCACATCCCCCCACTTAACACGCAATCAATAGCTTTTCCCGAGGGACAAACCATAAGTGTTAAGAACACTCTCAGTATAACAGCTCACCACAATTAGGTGGCAATACCACTTACTACAATGCTCCATTACTCCACCTAAGTTATATAAACTACACTACATCAATGAATACACAAAGGCTACATGAGTACAAACTCGGGCAAATCACTTTTACCACTATACTCTACAATTTTACAAAGTTGCTGTTTTCATAACTGCCAAACCACCACCACATTTAAACAATTATACAAAGATGATTTTAACATATTTATTTTAATTTAATCCCTACTGAGAATGACACATTTATTTAACAACATAGTATTGTGATGCACCCACCCTGCCTGATCATCTGAACTATGTAGTAGTTATAATTATTTATTTTTTTTTTGTTGTTTGACTTTGAATATAAGTATGTAAAGGTAACTGAACCGTGTAATGAATAATGGCTGGTCCAGTGGTATATGTATCGCTGCAGTCTTGGGGATCCTGCTGGAGGGGACCACGTTCGGTTCCCGACTCACCCAATATGATGCATGTGGCGAAGCCAGTGAAATCTGTTGCGAAAATAAGACAACTCCGGTGGAGTGAAATTTTACAATAACATAAACCAGCGAGTGGAGTGCCTCTGACTTACGTTTGTCATTTTTCATTTTCTTTAAAGTGTAAACATTAAAATTCATCATAGCATCACCTTGTTGGTACTCGTTGGAATCGGCACTCAATTTCTGGAAACTTTGCTCTCTTGGCAATATTTGATATATTTAATAGTTTAGGAGTTTTTAGGAGTTAATACTTTTGGATTGTTTCACTGGCTGGGAGAGAATGCATGTGGGAGTAGCAGCTGGGCTGGCTGGCGCCGCCGGATGGGGCTGGCTGGCGCCAGATGGGGCGCGCTGTAGATGAAGAGAAGGGGGGAGGCTGGACAAGACAGATGGCCGGTATCCTGGTTGCCGTTCCCGCCATGTTGGTTCCGCACATATTCTAATATAAATTTATATTTAAAATATTGTAACATACTTTATAAATCAGCATAATGTTTGATATAATTTTTACATTTAATTTCTTTCTTTCTTATATTATACAATTGAACCCAGAATGTGTACCATTGTTGTGAGAGCCTTCGAGAACCTTCTAGAACATTTCCCGGAAACACTTCGTTTCTGTCGAGAGAGGGGGAGAGGGAGCCTTAAACCTGGGGGGTGCAGGCGGCTTTTAGAGGGGCTTGGAGTTCGGA
>PNEQ01003990.1:11281-28050 GCA_003012365.1 Medauroidea extradentata
GTATATCATGTAAAAAAAAATTTATTGAAAATATATTTTTTTATGCTTATGCTTCGACTTATGGCAGCACACTGTTTTTGCACCCTTAATTTCAAACGTAACCAAAATATTTTAAATAATCTGCAAAACAATCATTTTCTTAATACATACTAATAAATCACAACCCATACACTTGGTTGGCTTTGTAAAGTTCAGCTGATTACAGGAAGTCTGCACCATCAACTTATATCACTCCTAAAAAAAATATGGTACACTCCTTTGGAACAACAACGAGAATGACCTACACACTGGGTACACCCCATAGGACTAACGACAAAGGTGCCCAAAAATCAACAATTACATCACCACACACTAAAACACTTCTTCACATAACCCTTCTCTGCATAATACCCTTTCTTTTACAGCACTTCCCTTTTACATCAAGTTAACAGCCATCAATGGCCACGAGATGGTAAACAACAAAAAAATACAAAAAGAGCATTCAACACTTAAACATTTTTACCAAACCGAAACACACAACCCTTGGGTGTCCTAGCCTGAGAAAACAAGTTGAGCAGTATAAATTGAAAGTTTCAGCAAAATCCCGGGTCTGTTATGTCCCTCAATGTTACTTATTTTATATGATTTTTCATAATAAGAAGTCTATATTTAGTTCCATGTTCGCAATATTCAACATCTTCATGAAGAAACAAGCTATAACTATCATGCACAGTCATGATCAATTTAAATTAAATTTTAATTCACTTGAAATTTTAATATCGACCCAACTTGCAACTATCTTACATAATTATTATTGTAGTTTACTACATAACTCCCAACAGCAATTCACAACAAACAAGAGCAGCAAAGTGAAGTATTTAGCAAATTAGTTTGACGATCAAATATAAGTGTATTATTTTCTTGGTGGTGTTTTCACAATTCAAAACAATACAGTATCGTGATAGCAAATTTTAAAATGCAATACCGTTCTACTTCTTTTGCCACCCCAAACTCTACAATGTTTCAATCTCACTTGTACGTGTTTTTACTCATTCTTTGCTTAATTTTTTTTAGCTTAACATACTGTACTGCTATACCAAACACATAATAAAAAGATTTAAATGTGCAATACATTTTAAAATGTCTAGACATGTGGCACCACACAAGAAACAAAAAAAAAAAAAAAAAAAACAATTACAACAGTATTTACTCATTTTCTTGGCAAAGATGCCTTACATTCTGCAGACACAGCTAGGTTTCGTATAACCATCCACCTTTTCTTAATGGCAACTTGGAACAACCCTCAAGAGCAACCAATGCCAGACTAACATAGGCCTAAATTTTTACAAAGTGAATTTACTAAAATGGTATTTAATCCAACTTCAACTGACACCATCAATACTTCAACTACTTATTAAGATCAACCCCGAGAAGAAATATCAACTTATTACAAATTACTTTACCACTAATTGATCAACTAATGTTATTCACAGTCACAAGTTTCCTTTGAGAAAAGTACAATTTGATATATAGCCGCACACAAATTGTCAAACTCACATAATCAACTTTAATACAATTGCAAATATTAAAATTTTTCAACAACGCTTTCAAAGAACGCACACAACTCTCTATTGCTCATTAATCTTTACTACTGGGAGGCTGCACCCTAACCTATTACCACTCAAACACCATCACTACTTCACAAATTCACACAACATACACCCTATAATCACTTAAGGCGTACCTATTTGCACCACGACGAGGCACCCTTTCAACAATCATAAAACAAATACCTGCATATTTGCACCACGATGAGGCTAAATTCTACCAACATCATTATCTTTCTCAATACTAAACACAGGGCCAGCCTTATTTGCTCTACAACAAAGGCTCCCAAATTAACTTATATAAACTCACAACGTCTACGATTCTTCTTACTCAACACATGATTCATACCTCCATTCACACACCTTCTCTCACAACCACCACTTCCTCCTCTCATTACTCCTATGCAGCACTCCCATTTACATTTTATTAAATTAATAATAACCCGCATTTATACTATCCAGTTTCTAACCACAAAATCAAAACTTTTACTTCTAGATGTTCAAATTACCATAATTATATATACTGCCCTATATTCACCAAATTTTAACTCTGTAACTTAATCCACAACAATTGTTTACACTGCTGCTACACCTTAAGTACAGGTAAGTTAATTATTTTCAAATTTAATTTCTTGAATAATTATTATTATTTTCTCCAATGCCTTATTAAATTCTGCTTAATTAAACTCTGCTTATACTTACTACACCAACTTCAATACTTGTTTACGTTAACTTTTCTCAAACCTCGGCAAAAATCCATAATCCATAATGAAATTCCTAATTACGTTCTTATACATTACTAAAGTTTTATTAGAAATTTTATATTTCAGATACTTCTACCTTGCCCACAAGGTGAAAAACTATATAAACAACTTTACTTACACTTCATTAAAGTCAATATTATTTATGTACTTAAGGTTCCTAATTACATCATTCCCATGTTGTTATAAACCTAGTGGTGCCATACCCAAATAATATTTTTAAGTACAGTGAACCCTCGATAACTCGGACTAAAAGGGGGGAGAAGCTGTCCGAGTTACGATTTGTCCGTGTTATCGAGGGGTGTCCGGAGTGGTGGGGTAATCAGTCATTAATCACAAGAAATGCGAAGAAATTAGTACGCTATTATTTCTACAAGCAAAAGAGGCTGCAATAAATACTGTTTTGTCGTAACTATCGTATCAGTTACGGGAGGGCCACCTTGCAGTGGGAAAATTAACGTAACGTGGAGGACTATAAAAGAATGTCAAACTATGTGGGCAGTCAGATATTTATTTATTTTTTTATGCTGCTACTTCTGGTCGATCCTTTTTTTTATCTCTGTGCTAGAAGCTGGCACCAGGGCACCCTTCTATCACATAAAAGTTTCCTTCTGGCTGGCGACAGCCAATGTGCCTGCACGTGTGAGAGAGATAAATAATGATCGTTGGAGATAAGCTAGGGAGGTTGCGAGCGGAAGTAGTCAAGGTCAACCGGTACAGTCTCATGCAATACAAACGCCGCACGTGACCACACACATCTCACACAAGATGTTTACATTGAAAAATACTTTATGTCCGAATGTCACAGCGTAGGTGCAACAGCCAACTGCTAGCCTGATAGTTACTCTACCCTCTTACAAAGTTACAAAGGTATAAAAATAATTTTCCTCCTATACATGAATAAAAACGGTACTGTAATTAACAATCCTTCTGGATCACTGTACATTATGTGAACATATTTTAACACTATTAATTTTATAATTTAATTTTATGTATGTAAATTGCATCATAGAAGAACACATAATTTACAGCTGTATTCTTACACAAATTGTCATATTATAAAGCAATAAAATTTTAGTCATGTTCTACAGAGTTACCGTATTTACTCGCGTAATTTCCGCATATTTTTGACCAAATTTTAGGCCCAAAAAATGGGGTGCAGCCATTATAAGGGGTTTTCAAAAAATTACCTTCAAATTTTTTTTGGTGTAGAATATAACAAATGTACATTTTTTTCTATATTTACTCGTTCATAACGTGAACATTTCTTCTAAAATAAAGAAAAAGATTTTGTCGGTGTATCGTAAACATGGAAAAATTAAGACTACAAAATCTTTTTAATCCATTCACGTGCGTCACTCAATGAAAATCATTTAAAATTATCCCGCATAAGACATTTACATTTTATAGTCCATTACATGTACGCTATTATTTGCCGTGATGTAGTTTAAAAACAAATCAGATTCACGCTTAAAACGTTACAACTCTCCAGACGCCGTTACGTTATCAACAGAGCATCATCAACAAGCGAGCGTGACTCATCGCGTCCGGCTTGGGCATGGATGTTGTGTTGTTCTTTCACCACCCACGTCGGCTCTTAAAAATGTTGTTAAAGGGGCGTAAAACCAGTCACCAATTTTTCTACATCGCAATGCAAAGCAATGATTTTTAATTTTTCTTTTTAATGTCCGGGACAATTTGTTTTGCAACCCTGAATTCATGGTACATACCAGAACAAAATAATTTTTCGTTTATGTGTCATTGTAACCCGTAGTTACCGTCATTTCACAAGCACCATGCTGAAATGTTTATTTACGACACACGTGCGTGCCTGGCTCGCAGAACGAAGAGGGAGGAAAGATAAAGAAGTGAGAGGTCGGCCTGCTGCGTTGCATCTTTACTCATGCGTCGCGCGCCTCGCTAGCAACATTTTATCACACGGAACTTGCCAGATATTTACTGTGCGATTATTAAAGGCTAAGTAGCGATGGACAACTACGTTATAAAGTTTAATACTGTTCTAAAATGTAATGTGATGAATTTAAATCCAGCAGAAACGATTTTTTTTATGTCTTTTAACCAGAAAATAATTAATTAAAAATTATTAAAATTTTTTAAAAATGCTGTCCGAGTTACCCGAAGTCCGGGACATCGAGGTCCGAGTTATCGAGGGTTCACTGTAACTTCTAAAATGTTTTCATAAAATTTATACAATACACGCATATTTTTGTACCCTGTCGAACGGGTCCCTCATACCGCATCATCCTCTTGCTCCTCTGAGCACAACACAGGGCACACACTGCCAACTCTACCCTTGATCTTCACCTTTCCTCGTATCCACTCCTGCACCCCCCACCATGCAACACTTCCCTGCACTTCTCACTTCACTACACAGGCTTTACCCTCCAGTTCCTCCTGGCATGTAAGTACATTACTCAGGTGCCATTCCTGCACCCCCACTGTTCTACCTCTCTTACCACAATGACGACATTACACTTTTCCCCTGTCCCCCAGAATGCTCTGTCCATTTCACATTACTGTAGTTTCACCCCTCAGTTACTGATAAATTTGCATTTTCTTTATCTACTCCCATTCTTCTCTCAGTCAATATCCTTAATCCTCTTAACTACAAACTCATGTGACACAATATTAATTTCTTTATTAGGCCTAACCTCACTTTCACCTTCTTGCACATTCTGTACCTCTAGGCCTAACTCTGCAACCGGTTCTGGTTTATTAAACACTTCAGCAGAACTCTAATTTCCTTTATCAGCTCTTCCTTTACCTTCTTAACTTCTCCTATCAGTGTTTTAGTCTGTGCCTCTAATATTTCTTTTATTAAGTCTAATAAATCTTTTTCTGCAGCTACCATGATTTTACATTTTATTTCTTACACTGACATAAAATAAACATGTATTATAAGTGCAATTTGTGTGTTCCCCCTTAGCTAAACAACAATGTTTACATTACTAAGCATACCTTTTCTGTGTGATTTAGGACATAAAAAAAAACCCACAGAGAAAACAAACTGCTGATACGATGCACAATTTGAAACTGCTCACTTTGGCTACCTACCCGCACTAGTACACATTAACCTGTTGTTGGCTGCTCTCTTCAACTACTTTACCTTGAGTTAAGTTTGTTGACATCTGCTGTGCATACATATCTACTTTTTTTTTTCTTGGCAGGAGGGTGGAAAGGCTGCCCACATTTATAGGCCATGTACCACCGCCGTCCTTGAACTGCTGCTGTCCTGGCATTGGAAGGGCTGTTTGTTGTAGTTGCGGGTCCTAGGGCCCCCCCGAGTTACTAGGATTCCCTCAGGTCCCTGTTCCTCGACGCCAGAATGTGACAAGGGCTGTTTGTTGTAGTTGCGGGTCCTAGGGCCCCCCCGAGTTACTAGGATTCCCTCAGGTCCCTGTTCCTCGACGCCAGAATGTGACAGCATCGCTTGCTACACCTGCGGGTTGTTGTTGTGAGCATTCGGGGATGTAGCTCTGCACCTTTACTATTGCTGCAGGTAGTTAGCGGGCAGAACAATGACGAAAACAAACACGCTGATGTAGAGGCAGTGTCTATTATACTGATGCCTAGATAGCAGTGAGGTTAATCAGTCACAGAAGAATAAATAAATAAAAATCATAATACTGTATCAGCATTTTTTTCTCCTTTTATTTAACCTCTTTTGACAAAATTTACCATACAAAGGCAATTCACATAGTGAGTGCTCACCCAGGGTTAGTTGAGGTGGATTGTTCTTATCTACCTATTACACCTTTCCGCCTGCCCTCAGAAGTAGTTCTTTGCCCTGCACTTTATCTACCTCAGTTACTGACTATGAGGTTATTAATAACAACTTCTGGTTACTGAAAAACTATAAATGAAAAGGCAGCATGCCAAAAAGAGAGACAAAAAAATATGAAGAGAAAGAATCTCTTCTAACGAACCCGCCCTCTAGGCTTCACAACCCCTCTCCCACATCTAAAACGTCCTCTTCCACCCACCATGACGCCCCAACTAAACAAAAACTTAGCCGGCCATCTCCCGGCGACCTCTCCCTAGCTCCGATAGATGACAATTCACTGGTTGCAAACTTCAACACAAAACTTAGCCGACCATCTCCCAGCGACTGGCCACTAGCTCCGATGTATGACGACTCTGACTGTTTGTAAACTTCAACACAAACTTAGCCGGCCATCTCCCGGCGACCGTTCCCTATCTCCGATGTACGACCACTAACTTCCCCGGGCGGACACCCGGACTTACTTGGTCGAGTGGCGGAGGGATACATCAGGATTCAACTTGCTTATAAAACTGGTCAACTGACATTTATAACCTAAAATACATATGTAACATAGTTACTGACAAAATTGCAAAGTGTTTTGTTTCACCACACCGGTTAAACATTCATTGAGTTATTAACTAGGGATGTGCAGCGTCATCAATCTGCCGCGGATCACCACCTTTTCGGAGTTCTTTTGCACCCGACACTACCACCCACGTCGATCGAGAAACGCCCTGCAGAGCTCCCTACATTCCAGCACGTCCCTGTACGTGCCTCCAAGCGGGTGAACTCTGACCTGCCTGCCAGATAATTTATCCTAACATAGGCTAGCTCAGAGCTTACTTGAAATTTTACGAACCAGCACTTCTCTGTACGTGCTTCCAAGCAAGAGAACTATGACCAGCATGCCAGATAAATTCCATTCCAGGAGAAGCAAGCTAAGAGGCCACTTGATATTTTAAAAATCCAAACAAGGCAAAATATAAGAAAAAGTTACTTAGAAAAATTTCTTGAAATTAAATTTGCTTTAAAATGAATTCAACCACAATATGAATCAGATAAAATTGACACGTAACATTTAATCCCTTTCTCTTGCCTTAACAGTTAAATTTTAAATTTTGAGTAAAATTTTAACGTTAATTTCTCTACTAGCACCCCCAATTAATATGTTGGATCCCGCCGTATACATCCTTATACCTGGTAAATTGACCTACTTGAAATGTTGTACACAACAAAAAAAAATAATAACTAAGACAAAAAATTAAATTGAAGCTACTGTATGATAAGTGCTACGTGCCAGTGCACGTCACAGTAGAAAAATTTGTCTGCACCATGGGTATGTCAAACTTTGGAAACAAATAAGACGGTATGTGTTGCGTAATCCCACAACTACCGATTTATTTTTACGTAATATACTGGCTGTGAGAACAATTACTTGCAATTACTTATGAACGTAATTATCGACAATTTTAGGTAAGAACGTCAAAAAGTGGCATTTTTGGGTGGTTGAACGTCGATATATGCTACAGTGCTGCTATCTATCTGCTCTCTTGTGAACGTTCGTACACTTGCACTATCTGTCCTCCCTGCACGCCACTTCTAACTACGTTCACGTACAATAGTTAGTTTACTTAGTATCAAACATTGAGGGATTGTTTTGACGTTACTTTTAATTCATGCCGAAGTTATATATAACAGTGCAATGAATAAATACATCCGATTTATCCTTCTTGCATTGATGAATATTTTACATGGTCATTGTGCTGACTAGTAATGAATGCCTAGTCGCACAAGTGCGTATTTGTTTTGGTGACAATGGTAGATTGTAGCTACCAAATTCACGTTTTCCTTCTGAAGATCTCTGTCTATCAGTGAAAATTATCATTTTATTAATATCTAGTCCGGTTTTCTGCATTAAAGGAAAAAAAAAACTCTTTTTGCACTTGCGCGACGGTACTCTGGAACTCGGTTTTCTCGTTTTTTGGGGGCAAGGGTCGGTCATATCTACTGTTAAGTCGAGTTATTTAAATCATTAGATATCTGCTATTGATATAAATTTATATTTCAACTATCACTTGCCTTATTTTTCCGTTAATCGCTACGGAAGTGGGCCTATTCGCTCGCGAAAAAGGCACTTGGTAGATCGGTTTTATCACTTTTTTGGGGGAAAGGGTCTGTCATTTCTATTGTTCAGCTGTGTTCTTTTGATCGTAAGATGTCTGCTTATTGATATAAATTTATATTTCAACTATCACTTACTTTTTTGCCGTTAATCGCTCGAGAGAAGACATTCCGAATCTCGGGTTTTCTCATTATTTGAGAACTAGGGTCGGTCGTATTTACTGCTCAACAGTATGCTTTTGATCGTAAGACATCTCGCTACCAATGTCTTTTTATGTTTCTATTATTACATTAATTAATATTTCGCAAACTGCTACGGAAGTCGGGGTCCAACTAGAGACACTTTGCAGAAAAAATGCCATTTTAAAATTTTACGTGGGTGGAGGGTGGGGGGCCAAATAGGCCGCAATCGATTTTACAAAGATACTGATTTTACGGATGTGATGAGAGGAACAGTGAGTGTTCGTAAAATCAGGGGTCTAGTGTAGTTCGTCAGGTGTCCGGGATAATATAACAGGATTAAATAACCTAGTAATTGGGGACATGGTTAATTTAAATTCATATTTTCAAAATTTAAACACAAAAAAAAGTTGAGAATTTTAAAGCAGAGTCGTTTGTTTATTTTCCTGGCTCGTTTGCTTTCAAACTGACCAGAGTAGAATTTAAATTAATTTTGTTGTCATAACTTTTCTTGTATTTTCCTTAATTTTTGTGTTTCTGTAATTTTAGTATTTTATCATTTTTTTCCTAGTGAAGTAACTTCTTGTGTTGCAATCTTCTCCAGGTTGTAGATTTCTGGTGCTGACGTTGTGGTTGATCACTTGCTTCATGAAATTTCTTCATGACGTAGGTTATTGATGCATGTAGGTCAGTCGTCGCAGGGGGTTGCTTAGGGTATTATGCTGCAAAAGTAGTTCCGCTGTTGCGCACCTATTGTTCCCAGTTATTATATTTTTGTTGATAAAGAATATGATTCTAATGTAAAAAACTATAAATTAAAATTTTGGGATCCTTTGTTTTATGTTTTAAGTGTATTTATTCTGGTTTTGATACATTTTGGATTCTGTTGTATCACTCCGCCGAGGTGCGCTATTAGTTACCATGTCCTTTGCCGTGGTTAGTCAGTTGTGCGTAAGTTGTTGGGCAGTTCGTGCCGGGCGCTGGCCCGCAGTGGTTGAGTTGGAGTCAGGCATGTGCCCAGGAGAGATGTGTGCAGGTCGCGAGGGTGAAGCGTGGCTGGCCCTGGGAGCGCTGAAGAGCCACTAGGAGACTTTAGGGCCCCTAGAGTTTTTTTTGTGAACTATAAATTTGTATGAAGGCAGCGGGAGATAAAGGGTTTGTGCCACAACTGTGGGATGGCATGGTATAGTAATTACTAAGTTTCAGGCAACGGACAGGTTAAATTTTTTTATTTATTTTCGTCGTAATCAATTTCGGACATGGTAACGCTGGACATTTGACTGTGAGCATTTGTTTTGATTTGTGTTTGGTACCGAACCGCCATTTGTAGAAACACCACAAAGTGCAAATGTAAAACGTAATAATGAAAATAAACCAACAGTTGCCATATTACGCGAGTTTTAATCAGTGAAATCACAATGAAGGCTTACATCGGCATATAATTGAAACAAACTGAGCTATTCAGAGCAAGCCACACTACATAACCTCAATGCCCCAAACAGTGAGACAGCGACACATCTAGCGCCGCAAACAGGATCATCATAATAACAACAAAAACAGCAGCCACGTCACATTGGTCGCCCGAACAGGCACCACAACACAGCAACGTCACAGCGGCAGCCACGAACAGGGAAATAATCATAAAATCACATCAGCACACAAAACAGCAACATCACAGTGGGAAGTCTCATACCACAACTAATATGAAAAAGTATCTGAATACAAATCATTATGTTGTGATTCAAATGAACAATAAAAGGAAACTGAATGAGATTACCACCTGTGAGCCAACTGATTCAGATGACCCAGATTCTCCTGTTCCTTCATCTTCTGGAATGTCTGGAACCAGCAAGAAACAATTGTCCCAACCAACGTTGAAGCATTTTATTGACCAGAAAACTAACTTTAGGCCTGAAGATTCTCGCGCAAAAGCCATTGACGAAAAAATTGCCAGAACGATTGGTCTGGATAAGCAACCTTTTAGTGTAACTGAATACCGGGGATTTAAGAAACTGATGCAGCACCAAGAGCCTAGGTATGAACTATCAACATGGAAGCATTTTACAGATAAAATTGTGCCACAGATGTATGATAAGTATAAGGCTGTTGTTAAAGAGAAATTGAGCACTGCACAATTTGTAATTGTTACCACGGATATGTGGACATCAACTACATAGTAATGATGATTACGTAAGTGTCATTGCACATTTTATGATAAAAATTTTGTTCAACAGCATATTTGTCTTGATGTTAACCCATTTCCAGAAGAATCACATGCAGCTGTGAACATTCAAAGTTTCATAACTGAAACCTTAACTGAATGGGGCTCGGTTGAAAAACTTGTAGGCATTGTGCGGGACAATGGAAGAAACATTACTTGTGCACTTGAGACATCACAATTTTTTTCAAGTATCCCATGCATTGGTCATATGTTTCAATTAATTGTGAAAAATGGGCTGCTCAATAACAAAATTGTTTCTAACCTAGCTAGCAACTGCCGACGCCTTGTAAAGCATTTTAAACACTCCTCTCATTCTTGAAAAATTTTAAAGAAATGCCAGCAAACTGTAAAAATCAAGGAACATTGACTTGTTCAAGATGAGCCAACATGCTGGAATGCTACATTTCACATGATGGCTCGCTTGCTTGAACAAAAGAAAGCAATTATGTACACTTGCTGCAGCTTCTCTCAAGTTATCAGAGGAACTTACCTCAAATGATTGACAATATAGATGACTCAATGAAGATATTTGATAAAGCAACATATGTAGTCAGCTGCAATCGGGTCACTGCTTCTGAAATAATTTCAATTGTGAAACTTCACCATGAAAGAACTCGAGAAGCCTGCTGTTAAACGGAGTGGACTCCAGGGTGTGAAAAATGATCCGTGTTCATCGCTGAAGCTTTGTTATGGTGCTGTTGAAGAAAACTTACTCTGTGCATCAGCTACACTGTTAGACCCACGATTCAAGTCTCGTGTTTTTGTCAAACAAGGAAATGTTGAATCAGTGAAGCAGTACCTGATGAATTTGATAAAAAATGATCGTGGCACATCTTCACAGTTACAGGTACGTTAAGTACGTTACAGAACTTATATACAAAATAATTCCACATGTTTGTAATTTTATACATTAAATTTACGTAATTTATTTTTCTCAATAGGTCCAGAACATGCAGCCACAAAGCGAGACTCACAATCATGAGATGTGGGACTATTATTCAAACATCCTATCGGTTTCTGCACAAACACACTCGAATTTCACATCTCCCAGTGAAGAATTGGAGACATACCTGAACAAACCCTTGATAAGTGCAGATCAGAATATTTTTGAATACTGGAAATCAAAAGTAATACTTCCAAGCCTGCAAAAACTTACCAAGAGATTTCTTTCTTTACCTCCAGCAACTGTTCACTCTGAAAGACTGTTCAGTACTGCTGGTGTGATAACATACAATAAACGAAATC
Organism: Medauroidea extradentata; assembly: GCA_003012365.1. Taxonomy (NCBI): domain Eukaryota; kingdom Metazoa; phylum Arthropoda; class Insecta; order Phasmatodea; family Phasmatidae; genus Medauroidea; species Medauroidea extradentata. Next base: position 23,180 of record PNEQ01003990.1, read on the forward strand.
GTCTGGACCCAGAGAGAGTTAGAATGTTAATGAAATCATCTTGACCCAGAGAGAGTTAGAATGCTAATTTTCTAAATAATAATTTGTAAAGTATGCAAGTTAGCAAGAAATTTTCACTGTTGTTTTACATTGCTGTACTTAATTATTGATCATGTTTCATGTACGTAACTTACTTGGGTATCACTAGAAACACTAGATTGTATTTAGGCTTACTTCTTGAAGTCTTGTGATTGTTTAAAAAGTTTTTAACTTGTTTTTCAGGTTTTGTATGTATTTTGGTATCTCCTTATTAATGTCTTATATTTCTAAATTTCAGTTCTAAATCCTGTAGGTAGGTCTATGTATTATGTTAGCTTAACAGCAATTTTGTATTTTTTAAATTTATAGCCTTGTTAAGTTAGGTACTATTTATTTGTTTGTAACTAATGTGTGTTTCACATTATTTGTTAAAACTCTTTATTACATCAAGATTACACAACAAAAATTTATTACCGTGGTTATTACTTATCACTCTTATCAGAATATTTTTAAGGTAAGACACGTGGAATTGAGGATATCAGTTTTTTTTATGAATCGAGAATCGGAATCGAGATTATGGAATCGTCCCATTACTATTAATAATAGAAATTTCTCAATCTCATCCTTGTTTCTCGCAAGAAAAATAATTTCTTTGTTGAAAATTTCTCGAAGTCATAATATCGTTCTTGCACAAGCCTACAGAATATTCATAAATGGAGGTTAGACTGTATTAGACAAGTTTGACTGGTTAATTAGTCAAGCGAAGATATATCATGAAAAAATTAATTTTAATCAAAGGATTCAGGATATAGTTTGTTTTTGGTTGAATAGCATGCAATTTTTATGGCACTGAAAGATAATGAAGAAGGCAAAATTCAATATTGTAAATTTTCACATCCTTATTCTTCTAGAAAAACTATATGACTTATTCTTTTCTGTTCAAAAGAGCTACTTAGAAAATATATTTTGATAAATATAATAAGATAATATTAATAACTACCATTAAAATACAAGCATCATTTATAGTCATTGGTTTTCCAGTAGGTAACTAGGAAGAAGAGTGTTTATGCAAATGTGCTCTTGTGTTAGAGCCAATAAGACAAAAACTGATTTTCTGACCACTCCACAAAAATTAAAACACGACCATATTCCTACCTGGGCAGCCATAACTGAAAAGTAAGAGTAGAATATGAATAGATAGACAGTACCTCGATCTCTTCATTATCCGTGATCCAGTCATCTGCATCGACAAGGACAGTAGAGCATTCTGGGTCAGTGGTTGTGACTTGGCAGTCTACCAGCTCGTCCGGAGCTGCATAGCCATGCTGTGCTCCACTTAAGGGACTGCCTTGTTGCTGGAGTGGAGAACTCGGCTCCTGCACATCATAGTCGAATCTCACATGCATCAATGACCTACTACCATCACACACTACAGCATCATGAAATATACAAATATCGCTCTACAATAAGTGTAGCACATGTACATATAATGAATGTTGTTATGCACACGGCTGGCCTCTGACACTCATATTAGATGCTTGTTGAGGATTAAATAGTGTTCAGGGTGTCCAGCCACATTCCAGTTACACTTTCCCATGTATTTCCCGTACATTTCCACATTTTTTATCAAAATTCCCGTACAAAGAAAACAAAAAAATAACAGTAACTACTAGATCAACTAGCCATTTGCCGATTTCTCGCATGCACAGTAACTATAAACAGTATACAGGTGCTGTAGAGGAAACTCTTGTGCATTGTGTTACACTGTGAAATATGACAAACGCAGTGGACATATGTAGGTTACTTCGCGCCGTCAGTAAGACAGGTCAATGAACTGTGACAGCAGTTTAATAGCGCACGCTGCCACTGCTTGTGTACGTATTGTGTCTAGGCTTACATCCACTGTGTCTGTTTTGAAAGTGAAATAGCACCTCTAGTAGCTGTGTTATTCTTTATTTCCTTCAGGCACTCTGTCAGTGGCAGCCAGGAAAGCACATGGTAAAACATCCTACACCACATTTACCTAATAAGGAGAAAAATTATCTGTGGGTACAACCCACCACTATGTGGCAGTCTGCAAAATATGCTTCCAAGTACTGAAAATTATATTTTTAAAGAGATACAGTAAAGGGGAAAAAAATCACAGCTGCCAAAAATTTGTTCTTACGACCATGTTGTCCATTCAAACTGACGAGACCAAATTACGACCTCAACTGTCCATATATATAACACAATGACAGTAGTCCAGACAGAAATGTAAGATTTTGATCACATACTTATTTTGCTAGTATGTATTTTGAGCCAAACGAGACCCTAACTGCACGTGAACAAGTAAGTAAATATAAATAAAGTGAAAACATACCACGTCTGTAGGGTATACCTACAGCGCATATTACAATATGGTGAGCGGACTCCTAGGGCTTTGGGGTTGATTTTCAGTTTTTTCGTAAGTTCCTATTAGTTTTTAGGGGGTTCTGAGTTTTGGGGTTTTGTTTGAGAGTCTGCTTTCCCTTTTTTCTCTATTGTTTTGCCTGGTCTGGTAGGGTGCTTAACGAGAAGGGTTGCCCCGGTTGGCGGCGCTATGTCTTCCACTTTCCTGCCGTTCCTACTTCTCCACTGGCCATGGAGGGGAGGGCCTGGATGGGGAGGAGCCCTAGTTCCGTATGCCGGCGGTAGGGGCGTGAGTGAGGCGAGCAGCGGACTCGCGATGCGTGTGGAGGGCAGACACTCTTAGGTCAGACGCGAATGAATAAACATTGAGGGCACGAAAGGGCGGAGTGTGGTTCTAGTGAACTGAGGTATTAGACGGAGACAAAGAGTTGTCACAGGCATGCGGGAGTGTCGCAAGTCACGGCCAAAGTGGCCCGCAAAGCCTTTGGTTTAAGGAACGTCTAACATGCTGCTCTGTGAGCGAGTGGCTTTCCACGACAATCGGTGGAGTTCCTTGGCGAGTTTTCCCGTCTACCTTAGTTTGAGGCCTTGTCACCTTGCCGTGATTATCATCCCGATGTCGTAAATTGAGGAGGAACGGGAGAAGTTCTAGCCTGCGGGAAAGATTTTTAACATTTAATGATGGACTTCGGCTTTGCCTGGTTCATTTCTTTTTGTTGTCCTAAAATGAAGGAATGTAACAGTTTTAAACTTCTGCATCAGTGACCCTTTGATACGTCGTTCACGAAGCTATTGTTCGGGAGTGTGGTGTGGTTGGAATGATTGGGGAATCTAAATGATTCAAGCGCACTTATCTGTAACAAGTTTTTAACAAGTGGCATGTTAACGAGACTGGTATTAATTAGTGAAACTAAATGATAATGCACACTGATCTGTAACAAGTTTTCAACGAGTGGCAAGTTAACGAGTCTGGTATTAATTAGTGAAACTAAATGATAATGCGCACTGATCTGTAACAAGTTTTTAACGAGTGGCATTTTAACAAGACCTGTATTAATTAGTGAAGAATTGAATATCAATGATTGTTCAAATTTTGTGATGGCCCAAGTGGCAACTGTTTTTCCTGATAAAATTGGGTATTAAATGCAAGTTATTGATATCATATGCGTGTTTTCTTTGCTCGACAGGAAACCTTTCATTAACTCGCTATAAGCATTGGTTATTTGACTTGCCCCGAGTGGTGGAAGCATAATGATATTGTCTGCATTTAGTTAAAAGGTAATACAGTATAGGCCTTCAGCCTCTGGAGTCGTCTCCTTGGAGTTCGGCTCAATGTAACATCCCTTACTTACATTTTCAAGCAAAAAAAAGTGTTTCATATTAATATAATTTTCACACTAATTTAACATGAAGACATTTTCACTTAGAACGCAGTACCCATCAGTGTAGATACGTTTATAATTAGAACGAAATGAGGAATAAACAAAGTGCAATGTTGATGGACTTCATCACTGAATTGAATTTTGTAACGTTCTTTTGGATAAATAATCAAATATTTCTTATAACAGCATTTCTGTATTTACCAAATGCATGTAATTTAGTTACAATATTTAACTTGTAAAATGTCTCGTTACATCATAATCTTACGAGGTTAGGGTCATTTAATAAGTTTTCTGAGCGAAGATTTCTTGCATTAAAAAAATTAACCGATGGATCCAAATGCATGGATGCATACAAAGGATTACTTTTATTAAAAGTACGCACTTATCATTTGGTGAAAGAGCATCACAGCACACATTTGAAAAAAAAAAATATTTTCTTCTAATTGGTTTTCAGTTTTCACAGTGCAGTCATCTCGTGGAAACTTTTGTAAAACCCCCCCCCCCCCCATTCTCACCACCAAGTAAAGAATTTTTGACAAATCACGGGCAGGCTGAACAAGTCAAGCCTCACCCATTGGTTAGCACCATCACAAGGTTCAGTGTGGAATTTGCCATTTTATCTAACATACTTATAAAGAATCACTTGCTGGAATAGGATAGGTTTTAAAATCACAGGATGCCAAATAAACCTACATGTTATCTACATGGTGTGCTGGGCCCGCACTTCCTTTCACGCAATGTTGTGAAGATTCTACTATTGTACAGTTTACCAGGACTTGGCAGATCATCAACCATTATATTGTGAATATTGATAGTGGCTTTGTACCGACTGCGTCAGTGAACGACGTAATTTGACGATGTTAGAAACAGTTCAGACATTACAAGTTATCAAGAATTAACATATATAATACTCAGCAGTTATATTTCAAACGTCTCCACGTATCCAGACTTTCATTACATACCTAATATTCCATTTGTTGTTTCGGAATATTTACCGTCGCCGTTTGTAAACATGACATTCTTCGCCATAGATGTGATACAGACTAAACAGAGACACAGGTACAGGCAGTGCAGCTAGCC
>PNEQ01003991.1:25511-36448 GCA_003012365.1 Medauroidea extradentata
ACCATGTGCTGCGCAGCACCCCGAGTGCACCGCTGTCTTCACTCTTGAGGTCTTCGGTTCGACTCCCGTCGCGCACCTCCTCTTCGCCTGTCAGCCCGCCGCAGCAGTCCTCTTGTATCGCCAACACTGCTCCGCAGGTAGCCGCCTGCCGCCTCACAGTAGACTTTGACGTCACCAAGATGTCTTCACCAGTCTCTCTTCACAGGCGTAGCACCTTCCTCTAGCACTTCCAATAGCGAACTCTCTCAAATGTGCCGATTCTGTGCTTTTATACTAGCCCAGACAGTCGGTTATTCCCCGCATTACAGGGGTCTAAAAATAGATATTTCATCATGTTTCGGATGTGCTGGCTGTCACGTCGGCCGCCCTCGAAGGGTTAAGACGCAGTTGGGACAGGTATCTATGACGTAGTTTAGGCGGGTTTCCCACTATGAGCCACCCAGGCTTTGAGTCATCGGCCAGCCCTCAAGGTGTTACGAAACAGCCGCCGACCACTGGCCTCCAGGAACATGGCACGCAACAATATGATCTAATTTGTACGACACATTAGCTATTATCTTAGCTGACAATATTCCTGCTCCGATGAACTCTTCCAAGAGTTCAGTACAATTAACGAGGCGGTTCACTGAAAATTTTAATGGTTAAAATAAAAAATATATATATATATATATTCGTACGAGATATGGTTTGTTTTGTACGCATATAGTGTGACTATTTGTCACTGTAACGAAAATTTTTTCAGCTCTCGTAGTTTTTGTATTAAAACATATTAAAGTCAAAATTTGCATAAAACGGTTTTATGCATTCAAGGAAAACCAACTTACATACAGAAATGAAAATAATTCACACGGAAGAAAAGTATCACTGACTAAGACATGACATGCATAAAACCTATATTTCTTAGATTTATGTATTTTTTCATTATATTAAAAAAATGAGTAATTCTTTATTTCATAGACATTATTATTTTTTAAATACAAAAAAAAAATTGCCAATGTGGTTTGTAAACATGTCATGTAATAGTCCAGGGCATTGTTTTTTAGTGTTAATTTTTTCATTTCGGTAAGTATTTTGGTTTTTCTTTATTGCATAAAACTGATGCAAATTTTGATTTCAAGGGCATCGCCTACCTGCGCGCTGGAGGCTCAGAAACTAAGGAGAGATAAGGATGACCTTGAAACGCGCATCATATGCTGCGTCGCCTCAACGAGCCAAGCGCTGAACTAGCGTGCAAACTTCCCGCCGAACTGTTTTTACTATGGGACATTAGGCGGTGACCATATAATATTATTGGTGGAAAGTCTGAAGTAAAATTCAATGCACATCGCAATCTGAGTTTCACATAGCCTACTTCCGGTTAGTACATTTTGAAGTACGGCAGTCTGAAAAGGCCGATTTTAGCCATGTCGGAGGGCTTAGAAACAGTGTATTTAATTAGCATAATATCTTCATAATGAGGTTTTGACCTGGTCTGAAATTAGTTTTCTTTTCGTACGTTGGCACATTGACACACGTTGAATTGTTTCGTAGAGAAAACCTATCTACCAACACACTTCAACACATTTGAAGAGTGAGGTAGGTGGCCGCCTTAATATGCTATAGTAAAAAAACTATGAAAACTAAAAAAAATCGTTACTGTAAAAACCAGTCACATTTTATTCCTACAAACCAAACTACACCTCATGCAAACTAAAATATTTTAAAACAATTAAAATTTTCAGTTAACCGCCCATTTAATATGTTTCCAGATCTACGTTTAGCTCTAGTACGTGGTGTGATACTGGTTCTCATTGTAGCGTTTAATGAGTTGTATTTAGTTAACTAACTAGCATGTTGTTGTTGACTGTGGCAGGGTCATATCGCATAGCACTCCGACACCAGAAATATTAAAACAATAAATAACTTTATGTACTTGATAGTGATACAAACGTGTAGTGTCCGTTTTGTCTAGTAGTTTGCTAAATATTAGAAATTATGATTTATGGCAACAGTAAATTAAATGTTAACTTAAATTAAAAATAACAAATTGTAATGGATTTTTAAGAAAATAGAAAAGACCATAAAGTTAAAATAATTGAATGAACTATGTGATTAAAAAAAATTGTATTCTCAAAGTTCTGAAGTATTGTAATATATAACGTGTTGCATTAAAAACAAAATATTTTAGAAATAAAATAGGTTTCCAAAGTTATATTTTTATTTTTGTGAATTTCTATAAAATATAGTTTTCCAAACTGTAAATCATTAATTATTAAAAATTAGTTCATACATTGAAACGACGAGACAAAATTCAGAGAGTCCGTTTAAAAAATTTTAATGGGAAAAATTTTATTGTTCCCTGGACGAATATACAGAATAAGTGGTGTTTAGCCTAATACAGCTTGTGGCAGAGAAACTGTAGGTCTAATTATAGTTGAAAGTAGTTTTGAAAATATATTTTTTTTTTCGGTATTCCTAAATGACATTTTCAAAATTGTAAAATAATTGTTTAGCTAAATTGAACTCAGTTTTTTTTTAATTGTAACTTTATTTTAATTTCTAAAAGTACAAGAAAGTGCTTTTTATTAGTATGAATTATGTACGACATGTCCCATATCATAAACTGGATGATTATATTAATGAAAGTAAATAAATAATAATAATTGACTCACTCAGATAGGCGCTGCTAGAAGACATTGAGCTGACAAGCAAGAAGGACACAAATGCCAGTCTAGACATGGCTTCCATGTCTCATGTACAGTTCAACTCTGCAGTATGTCCACGCAGCTGCAGCGGATCAGCACTTCACACTGACTAGCAAAGTTTCTTGTATGTAGCCACAGTATGAGTGTTAGAGTAAAGAGAATCACTCTGGGTATTCCCAGAAGACAATTTCGCGAAGAGATCGTCTCGTGATGTAATCAGCGACATGTTTTCCTTGCCCAGTGCTGGGAACGTGGCTCTATCGTCGGTCCAGGCTGTCCCGATATAGCGACCTTCAAACTGCGGGGAACGTATCCCCCCATCCTTCCGTTCACGACAAATGTCACGCGTCGAGATGTCGCCTGCAACGCTCTCCGATACACTTTCACTGCGCGCTAGAATTAGGTCCGATTCACAATGCGCTGTCCGCAGTTCAGCAGTCGAAGATGGCGAACTTAATCTCTGACTGCTAGACTGCCGACTGCCGAAATATTCCAGCCAATCAGGCGTTACTCTCGTAATCACGTGATGTAAACAAATATTGTTTTAAGAGATTTTAAATTGTTCTGAAAGCAAATCAAGCAATTCTACAAATTTAAAAACAACATGTTCAAAACATGGCCGATTATTAAATAGCAGTTTTTAAAAATAATGCAAAAAACTGCTGAACTGCACATTGTGAATTGTATTCGACTACCGACTGCCAACTGCCAGCAGTCGACTGCTGACTGCGCATTGTGACTCAGGCCTTAAACTTTTATTTACTGAGGTTTACGTCTCGTCGACAGTGACGTCATAAAAGACGGTTACACTCAACTATACAATCGGGCAGGAACTAGAAAAAGGTTCATTCATGGTCTTCGACGACGCACAGTGGCCCGAGTGGCTTTGTACGCGCCAAAATTCCGAAAATCCAGTTCGCTGTAGGCTGTTCAAAATATGCTATTTTATTCTGCTTTATCTAGTTTAAAACCCTACCAAATTCAAATGAATTCTGTTTATAATTTTTGACTCCAGGAAGTCCTAAACTAGCACATGTGCGATAGAATTTAATTCAATGAGTTTTTGCAACAAAATACGCACAAATGTTTGGGTTCCAGAGTTGAGTTTAAGCAATGCATACTTTGTTTCTGAAAGAATATGTAAGTAACTTCAAAATCAAAAAAGATATTTTTTTAAATTTATTGCAGCATTTTAGAGTATCGTATGTTTTATGCTTATTTTTTCGTCAATTATTAAATACAAAAAGGGCAAACCCAGAAGGAAGGACAGTTGATTCCAGTAGCAAAATGTAGCTCTGGAAGTATATAAACGATGTAAATAATTTCAGCTGTGCGTTTCGGCGCACTTGTGTGAATTCGTAGAAAATGTATGTTGCGCACCAGCTATTGCTATCCTGTAATGTGAGCTGTTACAACTGAAAGTATAGTCAACAAGTCGAAGATGGTTATTGTATTGTTTTGTCTTACCTTGATTGTCGACAGCAGGTTTCTAGAATGTACTAGTGCCAGAGACAGACTATATGTGACTATGTTGTGCTTTCACTAAAACCGTATCAGAATCACACGATATAAGTCTACATCAAGGTCGTAGAAGAACAGGTCTGGACACTCGTCTATCTAACAATGTATTTTGCTTGACTCCCTTGTTGTTTGGCTGTAGTTCGTCAAGTAACCGCGAATGTCGTACTTTTTGGCGCTGTTTTCCGGGCGGTCGGATTCAAACTCCTTCCACTTTTTCCCATTGTTAAATTTATAAAGTAAATAAAGATTGCTGGAGCCATTTCTTAAATTTATGAGCGAAGAAAGTATTTCATCAATTGATAAACAAATACGTTTAGATAAATTGTTTATCTTAGCGGAAAGGAAGTGGGCGGAGTTTAGTCCGACCGCCGTAACATCAGCGCCAATAAAACACAATATTCTCGGTAACTTGGTGAACTACAGCCAAACAACAAGGGGGTCAAGTTTCCAGGCGAGTGTCCAGACCTGTTCTTCTACGACCGTGGTCTACATTGGAAGCAACGTCATGTCGGTCGGGAATATATCTCAGCTATGTGTAGAGTTGTAGTGAATTATCGTTAGTTGAAAGTTATGATTTTTAACCTACTTCCCGAATAGAAAAGTAAGCTTACGAGATCAGCTGTCTGTCTGTGCGTGTGTTTGCATGTGTGTGTACGTCTGTGTGTTTGTGTGTCCCCTAAATCTTGTGGACCTGTGAAACTTTGTACGCACATAGTACTTGGCAGCCTGACTTGACTTTTATATATTTCGTTCACGCTATTTTCATATTTTCAAAATGGCGACAATTTTAATATTTTTAGATAAAGAGAGATATCTAAGGAACCGTATTTTAGAATTTCATCAAACTTGGTACACAGATACTACATACAAAGCTGACGTGAATTTCTGTATTTCGTTCATCTTGTGTTTATATTTTTGAAATGACGGCCATTTTATATTTTTCAGCATAGTAATACATGCCTTAGGAAACAGTTTTCAGAATTTCATCAAACTTGGCACTCATTTACTAAATACAAAGCTGACTTAACTTATGTGTGTTTCGCTTACCCTGTCTTCATATTTTCAAAATGGCAGCTACTTCTATAATTTTAGCACGATATCACATATCTGAGGAAATATTAAGAATTGTATCAAATTTGGCACACATATACTACATACACAGCTGACTGGACTTTTTGTATTTTCAAAATGGCCAATACTATATTTTTAGCATAGTATTACATCTCTAGGAAATATTATTCAGGTACACATATAGCCTACCACATACATAGCTAACTTGGCTTTTGTGCATTTCGTTCATCCTGTATTTATATTTTTAAAAGGCGGTCATTTTTATATTTTCAACAAGTATTACATATATTTAGAAGTATTTTTCAAAATTGCATCAAACTTGGTACACATATACCACATAGTCTACAAAAGCTGACTTGACTTTTCTGTATTTCGTAATCACTTGTTCGTATTTTATAATGGCGACCATGTAATATGTTTGCGTAATATGACGTAATTGGGGAAATATTTTTCCGAAGTGCATTAATTTCGGCACGCATATTCTAGTTAGTTGACTGCACTTTTGTGTATTTCGTTCATTCTTTTAGTAATATTTTGAAATCTGTGGCCATTTTTTAACTTTATGATAGAAGGACATCTCAGAAATGTTTTCTTCATTTTAATCAGACTGGGTACGGAAATATTGCTTAGTAAGGTAACTTATTTTTCTTGTATTTCGATTATCGTATGTCTTAGTTAATATTATTACTCAATATTCCTAGATGTGTGTAAACTGTTCTAAACTTGAGGGTTCCACTTTGAGGAAAGTAGGCTTATTAGTTTTCCTGGTAACGTCTAGTTCTATCTGCTGTAGCACTGAATATTCTCTTTACAAGCTGTGTTTCCTTCAAAACTTCTCGCCCAGATATGCCGGGAAGAGAACTGTGCAGCTTGTTTGTCAAAACTCAGACTAAGGAAAAAATACTGCAGCGCATGATTTCCTCTCTTATCAGACGATGATGCTGACTTGACAGGAAGTGCTGGGTACTGCAATAAAAAAGTGTTCTCTTCATATCTGAAAGAAAAAAACACAGTGAGAGTTTTGAAAATAAGTAAAGATGAGAACTAGATGTGAAACATAAATTACCTTAATTGGACGTGATGCTAAATATACACTTGCTGTTATAGGAAAGCTGTGAAAGATTTAAAAACAATTTCCGTGAGAAGGAAAAATTCATAAGCAACGTCTCCAAAACTAATTAAAGTTATTTCCTACAGATATATTTTGTGATTTTTTTTTCTCTCCAGTACACCATGCAGGGCTATTCTTCATAAGGCACTATTAAAACCATATAGTATTTGGCATCATACTAATGCTTACGTTTCCTAAATATTCACAAGTATCTTCTTTATAACTATTCGAACTCCCGCCGTTTATCTTTATTTCAAAACATGCTTACAGAATACTCCATAAAATCGATACACCTTATTATTTCAGCGCGTTTTTACTAACACGGTTTCTTGTCTGTTCAGTTCAAATGTTGCAATCGATATTAAACTTACTTCAAACTTTAAACTAATCGATGATTACAGAAAGGGTCTGAGTCCAATTTTTGGCTTTTCGACTTTATACCATCATTGTGTTCTTCAGTGGTATGATTCTTTTGAGAGTATAAAAAGCTAGAGTCACATTGTTGGCACTGTAAATAAATGGCTATGAAGTTTACGTCGATAGAAAAAAGGGCGTGAGTCCAGGACTGAGGCCGTTTCTGCAGTCATCATACCGACAATTAAATTATTATAATGTACGTGTTGGGAATATTAAGTACGTGCATGAAATTCAGCCTTAAATGTTTATAAATTCATATTTCAACTAATTCAAATGATAGATTAATGTACACATTAAATAATACGCATTAAATCTGCAGATAATGGAAATGTTGGCTGCACTGTAAAATTTGTACAAGCTTTTTTTTTTATCAACGGTTGTTATTGTTGCTGTTTTGATTGCTATTTGAAGCTCTTATTTTACTGTGGACATTTCTTTGTTTTTTTTCTATGGTTTGAAGCTTTATTTCTACTGTGGTCATTTCATTGTTTTTAAATCGCAATGAACGAGGCATACGAAATGACGCTGATTACAAGAGAAATATGTGAAATAAAAATTGCGAAGATAAAAGGGTTGGAACATACTAACTATGCAGGTAAGGTTATACCTGCACTGGAAGCTCATGTAAATTCTGAGAGAAGTATTTTGAGAAAATCAGTGAAATTGGTAGAATTTTAATGTTGAGTGAATTCTTGAGGCATAACAACTAAAGATGAACAGGATATATTTGTACAAGGGCAGATTGAGTGAATTGTTGTTGATCACCACAGACCCAGAAAAGAAGATGCTAAACAGTTTGGTGAAGAATAGCCATTATGCAACCAACAATGCACGGTATTTTAACCGTGATCTTACAGTTACGGCAATGTATGCATTGTTCAAGGAAAAGCGCCCTGCTTCTCAGGTCTGGTACGAATACTATAATAAGGTATTTCGTGTAAACTTTGATCTCGCTTTTAGACGTACACAGGTAGATACGTGTTGTAAGTGTGTAGAACTTTCCATTAAAATGATACAGCGAAACGGGTTGCATTAGAGGAACTAATGGTCCACGAAAGACGAGCTAAAAGATTGTACAGTTGTTTGCAATCCTCCTTAAGTGAATCAAAGTGTAAAGAGGATGTTCTTGGAATAACATTCGACTTCATGCAAAATTTCAGTTTACCCAAAGTTCCCGTTCAAGATCTGTTTTACTTAAGACAGTTAACGGTAAATGTTTTCAGTGTATACAACATGAAAACTGGCAAATATGTTGTGTACATTTATCATGAAGGAATAGATAGGAAGGGACCAAATGAAGTGTGTTCGTTGTTACTAACCTACACTCAGGAATATGTTCCGTCGAAAAACACCTTCATGTATTCAGTGATAGTTGCCCTAGGCAAAATATAAACAACACACTTATCAGAATGCTTTCTGCTCTCACAGACACTGAACGATTTAGTAATATTAGGTCTAAGCAGTTTTTTTTTTCAGTTAGAGGACACTCTTTTCTCCCACTTGATCGTGAATTTGGTTTGATTAAAAGAAAGCTGCGCAGTACTGACCGTGTTTACATACTTCATGATTACGTAAAACTTATCTTGCAGTGCAGTTCTCAGTCTAAGTCCATGAGGTCAAAACTGAGCAAATATTGGCTTTCAAGTTATGGCGGCCACATTTCTACAGAAAAACCTGTATATACGTAGAAACACAAGCGAAAAAAATCTCACGAAATCAAAACGTTTCTTTTAATGTTTCTACGTTTCATGAGTTTCTTTACAGTGAAGATAAAGGTGTAGTTGCTACATCCGAGTACATAAATTGACTGTTTCGTTACAATTTCATCTTTAACTTTAATTCAAAACAGGTTACTTTGCCTCTCCAACCAGCATACCGTGAAAAGTGTGTACCTATAAATTATAAAAAAAAAAAAAAATGGAAGACATCTAAAAATAAGTACGGTATGTTGAAGATTCCGAAGCCAATCATCTGTTCTGGGAAGACATTCTCCGATGGCCTGTCCATGGTACAGCACCAGCAGATGAAGATGTCTAAATTCCGATACCTATATCCGACTTTCAAGTACCAATAACTCTGCTACAAATTTTGTGTATAATGCAAAGTTGGGATATTTGTTGTGTTTACATTGACGTTTGCTATCAGTCAATACTATTCCTACTTTGGTAAGTTATTATTATGCTTTATGTGTCAGATCTTTTCATTGGCTTCGAAGTCAGCACAAATATATGTTGCTGATAAAAGACAAATTGTTCTAAATGCTTCAAAGTTTATGTATTAGTGAAAATCTATTTTTGCTTACGTAAGTGTTTTTAACACGTGAGCTGAAAACATGATTTGTACTTTAATTGTTGATATTATTGCTTGTTATGACAATTACATGCATCAAAACTGTACCTCATTATACCATTCTTTATCAAATCAATACGAAATGTAATAATAGACATAAATGTCAATTTGTAAATGTTATTTTCTAAAACGGAGATAGACAAAGTAGCTAATACACTGAAAAAATATTATACTTATAAACCTTAATTCGCGTTTATTGTAAAAAGGTCCTGAATCCACGAACTTTGATTAACCGTAAGCACAATGATATTACAGTTCCTACTTTCGTACATACAGAAAACATGAATTGCCGTTAGGAGAATATATTAAAGAAAAACATACAATAGAAGTCACGTTAGTTATCTTAATAACAGTTTTTCCACTTTACCGCAAATTGGCTTTTTAGGACTCGGGCGCTTTCTGTAATCATCGATTCAAACATATGTTCAGACTGTTTGTTGTTTGATAATGCAATATTAACTCGCTTTCTTGTCAGTTTGTCCGATACAAACTTTTCTTGTATAAAATAGAACGCAAAATTTCACACACATTAGACTGAAAAGGAGAAAAAATTATTTTAAGAATTTTTAAAAATATAATTGCCACGTTTTTAAAACGAACTTGAGGGTATAAAATAATTTATCGTATGAAAATACTTGTTATATTTAAAACGAAAAACGTGTGACGCATGGATAATAGTAAGGAGTACAAAGTAGCTGTCGCTGAGAAATCTCACACAACAATTCATATCATTTGCAGTGCAGTAAAAAAAGGTAATGACTTATGTGAACTATTCATACATAAATTATCTATTGCACGCGGCTCACATATTTATTTTTAAACCTTGCAAGTATTTTTATACGAGAAATAGTTTTATACTTTTTAGTTTGTTTTTGAAACTTGGCAACTCAGATTTTAAAATGTTTTGTTTAAATAATTGTTATTAAATAATATATATATATATAATTTGTGATTTTAGTCACATCTCTTCTTGTTATATGCATCTCCCTTTTCTGTGATATCGATAATTATTGGTAAGAAAAGCGCCAAACTAATGTTTAAGTAATTGCCTCAACAGGTTTGCACTGTTACTTCAATCCAGCTAGATCCAACGATACATTTTCGACTATGCGGGAACACGAGCCTTGGCTACACTTAGGTTAATTCTACTACAGGTTAGAAAGAAAATACATTTCCTTATGGGAGAGCCTGGCATAGGGAACATTTCTGCCACTAGTTTCGTTTAAATCGCTACGAGACCAGTTAACGCGATCAAGTATCTAGGTTCTCTCGATTGCCATAGGTGAACAAGGATTTGTTACTGAACCCATATAAGCACATGTTTACAATATGGTTGAATTCGAGCTTGGGTGATCGTTTATGTTCATTTATTTTTCTTGTGAGTCACTGACTGAATTCCTTGTGGAATTGTATGTGTTTACCTGTGTCTGCCAGTTGAGAACGATGTTCATTTGTTTGTTTACTTGTTTGTTCGTGTGTATTCTCTGGTTTTCTATGACACACCATTTGCTGCTATGTCAAATGACCAAAATTCTCTTCAGTTTGTAAGCTTCTTAGAGTAAATATAGGGTAGAGGGAGTATCCGCTATACAGCTGCATACGAAATTGTGTGTTCAACATGTCACGTGACTTTAGTGAAATATGCGCGGGAGGTTTGAAATAACATTGAGAGAAAAGATAATAATTGCTTAGTAATCACAACTATGTTGGGTTATTTTGGTTCCTTATGAATTTATGAACTAAGGAGAGTATACTACCATTTTATCGCATAGTATAATTGCGTA
>PNEQ01003992.1:14622-28075 GCA_003012365.1 Medauroidea extradentata
TTTTTTTTTTTTTTTTTTTTTTTTTTTTTTTTCAAAAAACTTGCTCGTCTTCATTAAACCTTCCTCAAAAATGAGAGTATTGTAGTGCCTTTGCCAGCATCAGACTGAAAGGCAAATTTTGCCGTAATTGTACTCTGTCTATTTCTGAGTGAAACCAATAACTGTTATTTTTACTGTCTTTATGATTTCAATTTGGGGTAGGCATGCTCACTTAAAACTTGATTCTGTTGTGAACTGTCACTTTTAAGGTTTACTAGTTCAGATTAACAATTCATTCCAAATTGTTACTGAAGTATGTAATTTCGTATTTCTTACATTTTATTTATTTATTTTTTTAATTTTGTTGATAATGTCATTCAGTGTTGGTTGCTTTGTGATTGCTGAACTTGTGCTCGTAAGAAACAGCCTTAATTATGTCTACCTTGGATAAATATATATGCTGTGGAAGTGAAGGGAGATTTAGTATTGTTAATGGTATTGACTTTATGGTCTGAATCTGACTTGTTGATAATTCTAACAAGCAACGTGTAAAAGTGTGGTTAACCGATTTGACAAAACTAGATTCTTGAGTATAGTTATGGAATTTTCATATCTAAGGTGATTTGGTGTTAGTGGTAGTGAACTTCTTTACCATAAAATCTCTCGTCAGTTGACTTAACGGTGAAATACTGTTATTCCGAACCATGCTTTTAGACATGAAAAACAATTATTTATAAACCAGACACTGTAGTAATATAAATACGCTGCCACCAAACAGGAAATATTTCAGAAAATAATTACCAATGTCTAGGACAATGTTTAGTAAAATATTGATCCCCAAAATGCATTGTTTGTTAGTGAAGAATTGCCATCCACAAACAGTAAATTTATCCTGTTATACATTTTGTTAAACCATTGCTGCACTGGCATTAATTTTTATTGACAGTCGTCACTTGGCAACATGTTGTCAAGTGTCAACTATCATTAGTTGTCTGTGTCACAGTAACGCATAGTGATTGCTTACTTTGTGCTGTTAGTATAAATTAAAAGATTTAACAGAATTGTAGTAACAAATATTGTAGGATGCTATTTCTTTTTTTTTTTTTAATAATCATGGGTAATGCATATGTCATTGTCACTTTTTATAGTGTGTTATGTTATCACTCTTTTTCCTGTATGTAGTGATGTTCACAAAATAAGTCGTATACACCAATGCCTATCATCGTAGGTAGGTTTGTGATTTTGGTTGAGGCGTATTGTGTAGTTAAATATAAAAAGTATACAGTATTTATAATATGGCTGTTACTGTGATGAGTAATTTACCTGCATTCTGCAAGGACTAAGTAAATTCACAGTAGTACGAAAACAATTTTAAGTTCTTTTCATTTTCTGCAGCATTTAAAATATTTTTATGCAAGCTTTTATGCATTGAGTACATATTTGCCTTCACCTGCAGCCAGTATTTTGGGTAAGACTTGATTATCCATTTCTTTATTAGAAGTCTTGTGTAAACACTTTTAGTATTGTGTAAAAAAAAGTGTACTTTCAGATTTTTTATAAGTGGTACAGATTCAGTGACAAGTGACTAATATTGTGAACTTGTATCAATTAATAATTGGACACATTAAAAATAATTTCAGCGCACATATAGAGGTATCTAGAAGATATGTGTGTGTGTGCGCAAGCGTGTGTGTGCACGTGCGTATGTGTGTTTATATATATATATATATATATATATATATACATACAGTAAACTCCCGATTATCCGTGCACTGATTAACCATTTTTTTTTTTTTATTATTCGTGAGGCTTTCTGTATGTTGAACACTGTAAAAACCAAACATTTTTGTAAAAAATATTTTTGGAATGTAAGAGTGTCAACTTTTGCACACAAGACTGGATAAACGAAAATGTGACGTAATTTTTTCGTTTTTAACCGTGCACCCCAGTCATACTTTTATTTATTTTGGTGAAAGGGTTGTGAAATACGTTATTCATAGGTAAAACCATTACTCTTTATGGTATTTGAGTTAATTATATATAAATTCAATTTTTGTTACATTTTTATGTTAACAGATGTGCTATTTTCGGGTTATCCGTGCGTGGCGCAGCACCAATTAACACGGATAATCGGGAGTTTACTGTGTGTGTCATATATATATATATATATATATATATATATATATATATATATGTAGTATATGCTTTATAATCTAATATGAGTTATCAACTATAAACAGACAGTATTAATTTTTAAACATTAGCAGCTGTCTAATTGCTTATGGTTCATTTATTGAATAGGCAGCACACATTTACTGATATCCGTTACTTGTGTGAATACAGATAACTGTTGTCTTATTGTAGAGTATGAGCATAAATGGAAAAGTATTATCAGAAAGTGTACCAATGTCTGCATCGTAAAAATAAAACCCAATATGAGAAAAGCTGTACATGCCCCAACTCAGGATTCAACTAGCACGTGTTTGCAATTTTAGGCAGCGCTAACTAACTGTGTTGCAGAAAATTATGTAAATAGATCTTAAACTCGAAGATTGAAAATAAAAGAATGTGTGAATGCTGCAAATTTCCTGTTCTGATTATGACATTTCTAAGGCTTAGATGTATGAAAAAATGTAATTTCCTGAACTAAAATGGAAAATATACATACTGTAAATAGAAACCTTATATTTTACTGTAAAACCAGTTCATATGTTGAAATATTACCCATTTTGCTGTCAGAAAGTAGGTTGCCATGTGATAGTGTGAATCGTGCCAAGTGTTGTTGCTGATAGCTTATCAACAGGCAGTTAAATTTTCTGAAAAATTTCCTTGTACACTTACATGGTGGCCAGGAATAGATATAGCACTGACTCTGAAATGAATTTGTGACCAAACATTGCACGGTAAAAGTAACATTTATGTTGTTAGAAGCACAGTTTTATCTCTACTGTCAATTGCATTGAAACATAGATAAATGTGCTGAACTATTATCGGTAATGATATTACGATTTTGTAAATAAATGATACCAGATTGGTTATCTTTTCTGATAATTGTAATAAGTAAATTCAATTTGAGAGATTTTTTTTTTACCTGCTTTGTCAGGTATGACAATTAATTGAATCTTTGACTTCCTATGTTTAATTTAATTCAGGAAATGTCACATGATCGACGACTTAAAAAAAATGCAACACAGATTGAAATGGTTGACAACCTTGATATTACTATTTTAATGGTAAATTATGCAACCAAATATCTTGAATGTTTTTAATCAGGCCAGCTACCATGAAATGATGCTAGTTTGTGTCATTATACTTGAAATAAAAACAGTTCAGCTGAATAATATGTATAACGAATTGCTGAAAACAAAAGTGTCTGTGAATATAGTTTTCCTGCTCAGCTTCAATAGCAAACCATGAAACGAATAATAACTATCATTCAGCCGTAGAGTTCTAGTGTACTTCTGGGGGCAGCTGTCACAAATGGTTTTGGGGGTCTGCTGTGCTCTCCCAAGGTACCGCCATTATTTAGGACTATGTACATCCTCATAAAAAATGGAGCCTGACAACTTGTAACATTGTTTCAAGCTGTACCATTTAATACTGTATACCCAAGTGATCCTAAAGCCGGTATCACACTATTGCCAGTTCCGTAGCAGTTTCTATGCCCATTTTCTGTTAGCATTTCTGCTTCTGTGTGAGCCAGATTCCAGGACCCTCCGAAGGTGTCTGTCTTTGGGCATAGCAGATTCCGTACTCGAAAGCTGGCCCAGAAATGTAATAGAATGTGTTTTATTTTTCTGTCGTGGCAGATTTCTGCTATACTCGCAAATGCAGTTCTTGACGATAGCAGGGTCTCAAAGGCAAATAACCTCACGCCATATATACATAATTATAAAAAAAAATTAGGTCTCATGCAGAATGTGTCAGTGTTAAATATTACTCCTTAGTATTGTGTTAATATTTTTAAATACACACAATCTCTCAAACAATCATAACAAAATCGTAAAATCAACTTATTAATTACATGTCCTAGTAGCAGTAGAGTACCCAAGATCATTTAAATTCACACAACTTGGTAACAGTGCTCTGTAGCTGAGTGGGCAAGGGTGCAGGCTGTCTTCAACCTGGGTTTCTTTTGAACTCATTGTTCAAATCTCAGTTATTGAAATACTTTTTATTGTTTTATTCCATGTGTTGTGGCTTTATATAAATTAAGCTTTTGCTACAAGTGGTTTATTTCTGTTGACTATTCGTCAAACTGCCTTTACATTGCAAACACAAAAACAAAACTTTTCTCTACTGTAGGATTTTGTGTTAAGGCCTCGCTCCCTAGTTTAGCAGTGGTTTCGAAAATATTTTTTGTAACGCAAATTTAATACAGATATTAAAAAAATCCTTTGGCAGTTTTAACACTTATATGTCAACATTTTTATATGAATTTTTCTGTTGCAATACTCCAAACTGATTTCGAGATTTTCGCCCCCGAAATATTACACATTTTGTTGTGAAAATAAGCCAAAATAAAGCAAAATAATTTTTTTCTCGCAAACGGTACATTATTTTAAAAACTGTATGGTAAGAGTGTGTATCGTATGACTGTACATTGTCTCAAATTTTTTCAAAACATTTGGTTAACAAATATTTGAGTTATTTGCAACTCTTTGAAATAAATGGGAGATCATGGCCTTAACTTTTGACTGTTCAACAGAAGTGCATTTATAGCACACACAAAAAAGTTTTTTTTATAACAGATCAAATACAATTCTCTTTATGTAGGCATCCGTATTTATATACATTTAAAAAATTAATCATTTCAAGTGTTTGCCTACATTTTTCATATATAATTTTCCTTGTAGAAGGAACAAGCCTAGGCATCATGTGAGGCAGGCTTAAGCAACTTGCAACCATATAAATGAGGTCATCTTTTTAAAGAACTTTAAGCAATCATTAGGCATGTTAAATTCTTTTCGTATATGCTGCTACAAACTTTATAAAAAGGCAGCGTTACAAGAATTTCTCGATTCAATCAGAAACGTGAAAATGAATATCCAAGTATGAACATTTTGTACACACATCGGGTAAAATCACCATTTTTAAAGAGCCTTAAACAATCACTGAGCCTATTTAATGTTTTTTATATGTGAAGCAAAATACGTTGTAACTACAATATTGGGGCTTAATATTCACACAATATAGATACCCTATTACACATTTTAAATTTTATGTTTGTCTGGCTTAGTTACAATTACGTGACTCCACTTATAGGAGAGTCATCTTGAAACACATACATACATATATGATGCCAGACAATGGAATCATATAATATGTCTAAAGTAAAGTACTTTTTTTAAAATAAATAAATCAAACCTGACTCCAACGTATTAGTGAAACAGATTGAAAAACATACATTTCAATCACTAACTTAAATTACTTATGCATCACAAATGATGACTACAAAAATTACATAACCTGGCACCCATAAAACTCCAATACACATTGTAGGCTATGAATACGGCAGCTTGCTTATCATGATTACTCTAGAAAATGTGCAGTATTTCACGTCTAATTGACGTTTTCAAGCATGACATTATGTATCTCAATTCAATAACCATTTACTAGAACCAGGGCTGCCGAGAGCTGGCTGGGGCTCAGGGGATACAAACAGAGGTCCCCCACTCTCACCTCTCTAACATTAAAAAAAAATTACTGGCAATGAAAGGAATCAACTCTTTAACTAAAGACATGTTAAGTAATACATGGAAGGTTTGTTAAAACAATAATCAGTAAATTAATTAATTGTATCAGTAACAATTTACATAAAATCATGGTGTACAAATTGAAGTCAAGCATAGTCAAATAACAGATGTCAAAAATGTAATAGATCTATGGCCACAACTAGAAGTCTTGTCTAGAGCAGCCTTTTTTTTCTGTGCCCCATATGTGTGATGATATTCCATGGTAGTTTACAATTTAAAAATGTACGTTTACCAAAAATAACACTTTATACTGTATTGTTAATCATAAACACAATTATAACATTTAATATATTTTAATCCATCATAGGTCACATTCCATTTGCTGCTGAGATTACTGGCCAGTAACAGGCCAAATGGAATGCCTACCTAACATCATCGTAACTGTCAGTCTCAGTTACTAAGCCCAAATGGAAAGCTAATTAACAAGGTTGCTAGTAGGATAAATGGCATCTGTAATTAAATATTTAAAACTTATAAATTATTAACCACAAATATGCTGACATTGGAATTACAATTATTTGTAAGCTCATAATAATCTAAATTGTTTTTTCACTCACTATATTTTCACCACATGTAAATAACATTACAATTTTATGTTTTGGTTTGCCATTCCTGCCACATGACATCTTCTTATACTGAGAATGCCTCACCTACTACACACCAGTAGATTCAGCAGGAAGTGACACAAGAACGCAGGCGCCATGTTCTCACTGTTCCTTGTCTATGAGTTACTGTCCAGCAATTTGACCAGCTAAAGAAACACTCTTCAGGAAAATGAATTGCTCTCATGAGCAAATGGAATACAACCATAGTATGTATGGGGAAAGGGATCTTTTCATGAATTGACATAAAACTTGCCTATAATTAGTTATTTCATTTGTACTTATAGGTGAATTGATTAAGCCACTGTGCATTTCGTGCATTACAAGACAAGCCCATTAATTCATAAAATTATATTCTTTTCTTCAATAAACAGCACACACTTGTATTTAATGAATGTTATTTTATCTTGTGGCATCGCATGGCAAAAAATTTACATAAATGCAGAATAACAACACATCCCTAACTTTCAAAACAAAATCCAGAATAAATGGCGTCACAGCAGTCAAGTGGTTACGACGCTTGCCTTCTACCAATGTCGTAAGGCGGGGGATACGGGATTGATCCCCGACAGAGGCCGGGACACCTTGGATTTTCCCATGTGGTAATCGTACGAGAATAATGTTGCTGGTCGCCAGGTTTATTAGAAAAGATTGGGGGAGGGGTAGAATCACTCACCTCTCCCCAACATGTTGCATTCACATCATGCACCCTTCATTCTGCTGTTAAAATCATGGCCATTTAGTCCACTCTAATTCAGTAATCAGTTGTCAAAATCGTAAACCTTAGGTACATGCTTCATTACAGCATTTATGGGATGAAAGAAAACACAACGGGCAAAATTGGTACAGGGTACAGAGATGTCTTGTTTAAACTGCAAAGACACTGACCAATTTCAACATGAGGCGTAGCATGGTTCTGTTCCAAGGTGTTTTGTAACTTATACTACGACCATACACTTTGAGCACATGTGTTCTGGATACCACTGTGTACCACTGGATAAATTGTTCCTTGCCTTTTGTATGTTACTGGTAGAAGTGTGTTCCTGTTCCTGCTACCATCAGTTTAATGTTTACACAGACAACCGAGTGCTCTGTTACTATATAGTCACTGTTTAGCACCCCACGCCTTGGAACACTCCACTCTACGCTACTGATTTTAATATGCACGGTGGTATTAAAATTAAATGTGGTTTATGAAAAATTGTACTTACCAAAGTGATGACTATTATTGATTTTTCTTGAAACCCTTCGCACATCCGTAAAAGTTACATGCTACATACAATATACTTTGTTTTGTGTAACACACTCACATAGAGACTGCTACTGTTACTTAATTTTGTATCACACTTTCAACATAGAGGATAATGATCGCAACCACAGTATTATGACTAGCGAGCTGCTCGCTTGAGAGCTCACTGTGACACCATCTATAATCAGCACCAGGTACTAGCAGTTAAGTCAGCGGTCATGTGATGCTGGCTCGCTACTTGCTAGTCAATTCACATGTACGGTATCAAGTAGTGTGGAATTCATGTTTGTTGCTCACGAGCGACACATGTATCAATTTTTAGCAGGCATGCACTTTCTTGAGTTATAACATGCAAGTGGAATAACTGTAGCGAAAATATAACTGACATCACACATCGCTACCATCTCTTTTTCTGTAAGTGTTGAAATACTAAGCTCTGGGGCCGGGCTCCTGAAGAGAGTCGGGGCCCTGGGGGTTTTACCCCTGCTCCCCCCCCCCCCTCTTCGCGGTGGGCCTGACTAGAACACAAAGGCAGGCCTGAGCTTTGACCGTGTTAGAATTCTGAAAATTGGAAACAGTCATAATGATTTAAATATCAACCAGCATAGTTGCTTCAAAATCCACATCCCATCACAGAAAATACGGGAAAGAGAAAAATGGGCATAGAACTTACTTTGAGCAGCTAGGAATATCACAATGCTCTTTGATCCAGGCACGCCAAAAAAGCAATTGCTGGCCCCAGCAGCTGGAGTGTATACACCATAGACCCATCTGTCACGTACAAAAGCAACTTACACTTTTAACTAAAACAGATTTTACATTTAACTGAACTTAAAATTTAGAAGATGGCGGCCAAAACGGGATTTGGAAAAATATACAGCTACATTAAAAAATTTGCAAACCACGTGGCTTCTGATGTCAAGCGACGTAAGGGGAATAAGTCTTCAACAACCATAATGGAGCATGCATACTCACATTAACACACGAGAGAAGACTTTTCGCGGAGGTTGCTGATGGGGAAGTAGAGAGAACACCAGCGATAACGTCGACAAGCCTGGCCAGGGCTTGCCGCTGCGTATGCAGGAGAAGAATGAAATGAAACTAAAAAAGAAAAGTAAAGTGGAAACAGATGTAGAAACACAGAGAAATTAATCAGATTGTGTATTAAGCCTAATTTTATTTGCATAAAGTCCCGCCTGTGTGTTGTCGTCACCAACAAGTCCGAGCACTACTCGGTGCACAGTCCTAGCCTGACTTGAAGCTTTCTATACCAGGGATCAATTATATTAATTGACTGACTTTGGAGTCTAGCATTCATTGTTCTGCTAATAAATAACTGACTTTTGATAGTCTGCCGCTGTACAAAATTAGTCCAAGCAGAATGAATCCTGCAGAAACTTTCTCGTATAATACATAGCATAGATGAAATTAGCTTCAATCATGGCATAATTTACTATTATTAAGTTAGTCGCAGCTCGGCTGGAAACACACTTGAAGCATGAGTACTGAAGTAAGACATGCTGTCTCTCTCCTTTCTTCTCCCTTCCACTCTGCAGCAAAAGATTAAAATTCGTACAGAAAATGCAATGAAAATATGTATTAAAACTAATTAACATGGTTTGCTAGATCACGACCATGTTGATTATGGTATTTAAAATTAAGAGAATGTTGCGATAAATGTATGCAAATAAATTTGTGACAAAAATGGATTAAAATATTTTTGCATAATCACGATGATAAAGTAATTCACTGTAAATAATAATAAAAACTGATTACAAGTACACTACTTAGTGATAAAATAAGTTAAAGAGCATTGCGATACAATTATATGAAGAAAATCATTTACGCTGTAAAGTGATACGAAATATTTAGCGAGACCACAGAAATAAAATAATGCAAAGATGAACACAGTGAAATGTGATTAAAAATATGTTCACGACTGGTGAATCCACGGCAGTATGTACACTGTGTTCATTACTACTATCTAAAAATACGTGACACTCGATCATTATATTACTTTGGGCAGGACATATTTATATTATAGAATTCTTCAGCACTGTCTGCCATTACGCTGTGTACCTAGATGCTCATTCAGTTGCCAAGTCATGTTGTGATGAAATGTGGAGGATGTAGGTGTGTGCTCTGGTGCGCCATGTTCTAGTGATTCTATTTATGTTTCTTATGGCTGTGTTTCATAGGGAATTAATATTGGCCACGAGAAGTAGTTATTTGAACCACTGGGGCATTATTTCATCCTTAAGATTTATAAATTTTAATAACTTTCATACATATAATTATGATTTACTTTTATGTATACATGGCTCTGTAAAATGTTGCTTCACTAATGATTTAAATTTTTTTTTTGGATAATGAAACGGTAAAGATAGTCATACAAGATATAATTTTATTCAGAAAATGTTATTAATAATTATAAAAAATTAACTTTAAATTTAAAAACATATTTGTTTAAACCAGTGACAGTTAAACACAAGCTTTAGTGAAAATGCGCACTTTGGACAAAACATTTTAACTTTTTAAGGGTCGTAATTAGTTCTTTGGATCTAACAACACAATGTTCTGGAAACGTCAGTAGATTGAAGCTATAGTTCTGTATTATGTATTTTTTTTTATATGTATGATTAGGGTTCTGAAGCTTCGTAAAAAACCCGGAAAAATTGGGGAAAGAACAGGGAAAAATTGTTTTTTAAGTTTTCCTTTGATGTGAAAATGGGAAAAATTGGATTTTTTTTCCAAGGTGGAAAATCACGGAAAATTGAAAAATAAATGGAATAAAAATAATTATACCATTTCTGAACTACAAATCTGGATTTTAAATGTATTTAAATTCAGGCTTATCTGCTGATACACATAGTATCAAACCAGTACCACGAAAATGAAATAATCAGTAAATGTAACACAATGTTTAAAAGAGAACAACAATAAAGTTGGTACAGTAAATTAAACAATATGCTCATGAATTAACAATCTCTGCTAGGAAAACAGTTTTTATTATAACAAAAAACCCTTTGCTAGTTCAAATTCACAAGTAACACACTAAGATACTGTAATTATTATTTATCTTGCTGCTTGTATCAACTGGCTAAGTGGTGAATGTTGCTGTTTTACGTTTATCAACTTTGATTTGCCGTTTTATTTCCAAACACATAATTTACATGTGATATTTGACACTGATTGCTGTTTGCCAGGTGTTCAGTTACGACTTACGATGATGTGTGTGTGTGTGTTCCTGATTACGTACTAGTAAACAAGTTACTTAAATTACAATAATGTGATGCTTCTGTAGTTCCCCTTATCTGTACTGTAAAGTTCTCATGTTTGCCTTCTTTCCACATTCATACACCTTGCTAGTAAGTAAACGTTCAGAATGAATCAGATAGGTTAGTTCTCTGCTTGTCTTCTTATTCCAATTATCTTATATAAGTTACTGTACATTATTTAGCCACCGCAGGTTTAGTTTAGTGTCACAATGATTTTAAAGAAATTTTTCCAATTTTGTCAGAAAATTTGGATAAAACCTGTTGTTTTCTGTTTTTTTTCCTGTCACCAATTTTTCTGGAAATTTTAGAACCTTATGTATGATATGAGTATAGTTATTCTTGGCTAGTTTTCCTTGTTCGTTCTAATCTCTTGTGAGTAGGCCTACTCACAGGATTACTTTTATGTACATTTTTACCTATGATTAACCAGTGGTTAAAATTTTCTTTTTTGTCTAGAGACTTTTATTTGATGCTGTGGTTTGTCACACATTTTTGGCTCTATTCATTGCTTTGATTTTTTTTCTTCTCACTATGTGATATGTACATTCCCCTATAGGGATGGTTATTGTTGTAAACAGATCTGTTGGCTTATTTATCTTGTTTCAAATGCTTGTGGATTGGTGGCAATTAACTCTTAACTGATTAAAGATAATAATGTGTGTACTCTGTGGTTGTTACGGACAGTTTGTTTTGTTTTCACATAACATTCTCATGGCCAAAGGTTTTTAATTATATGTTAAAATTATGATGTTGAATGAATGCGAGTTCTGTTTTGCTGATGTGTTTATTTGTGTCTGCAAATCTTGTTACCACATGCTGCTGCCTCTGACACATTACTAGTCTTTGAGTTTAGAAAAGAGAAGTGCAGCAGATGGCAATTTTGTGGAGAGTGAGACTTTGCACCACCACACTCTCCTAGTTTTTGGGAATGACATAGTGTTGCAATAGTGTATGTCTACGAGTTTACTAAAAAATCATTTTCTCCTAGGTATTGTCTTACAAGCAAAAATTAACTGAAGCTTTTAACCTGTGAATAGCTGTGGGTTTTTTTTTTCTCCTCTCTCTGTCACAGTGCCCACATTAAGTTGAGCAAAATAAATCTCACATAATCTCTAAAAACATCCACACATGTCATTGAAACTAGGCTACTTTTTTTCAGTGTACTCATTTTCCTTAAAAAGTATGTGAAATCCATGGTCTTTATCCATCTATTCATGCTTTCCAGCATGAAGATGTGTCCATGACAGCTAGAATAAACTTGTGACTATTTTTCGGATCTGAGGAAGAAACCACAGTTTGTGTGTGTACCTTGAAGCAGATTATAGTTGACGTCATGCTTAATTGACACAAGATAACATTTCGGTTGCAGTGGCCATTGTCGACCCACTGTTGGAGTCTAATTGTTATTACAGTAGTTCCAATATCTCAGTGAACTTTGAATAGTTGTCACTGTTTGTAGTGTGGTAAACAGAAAACAAAATACTGTAGCCATTCCTACCAGGGTCATTCCATGTGAAATCAGCAAATGGAGGTTGCTCAACTATTTTGTATAGTTTTTATAATTTAACTACGGTTACTATCATGTTCCAATAGGCGAAAACCATTTTCATTAAAATTTTATCTCTCACCGTATTGGATATAGGCCCTTTTATGCGGTGGCCCGCGCAGCAAAATCAGCTGTTGCAGCCATCTGCAAAATAATCAATATTTAATTTCCCATTAAAGTTAATGTAATTTCCGTTTCTACCAACTTGCAGATAAGGGTTCACACTTTCTTGTGATTACTATAAACACAACTTTCTTACATTCTAAACTTTTATCACAAGGGCTTAAATTTTAGGTTTTAGAAGCTTAAAAAAGGCATTTATAACACCTTGTAACTCAAAAAGGGCTATAAACCATACACTTATATATTTTTTTATTAACACCCTGGGTACCCCTCTTTGACCTCATGCATTCAAACCACCGTGTTTTTTGGCCCTAGCAGTGATATAAATTTTTAAAAATCAAATATTTTCAAAAATTGCCAACTTTCCAGTCATATAAACTGAAAAGGACTGAACGGAAAATTGTTTTGCTTTGCAGGTATAAACTCCTGTTGGTATGTAACCAATCCCCACAGAAAAAGTTTTGTGGTTCAAACTGGTTAAAAAGTTATGGACACTCAAATATCTTCAAAAATCACTTCAGGCTTTCAGAAGTTTAAAAATAACCATTACTTATATCGTGTGTCGTACAAAGGTCATTAATCATCAAACATTTGTATGTTTTGTATTAGTAGCATGAGAAATAGTCTTTCACCTTGCACACTCAATTTATCATTATTTTACACACTTTATGAAAAAAAAAATTCTCATAATTGAAACACTTGCAGTTATCAAAAAAAGTTGTACGTTTTTAAATTTGTTAAGTTCAAAATGTAACTTATTAATCAATCTAAATTCAGTATCATGCTGAAAAGTGACAGTTCATAACTTGTAATTCCCCGGTATGCATAAATGTTTCATCTTGAAGCATTATGGTTACCAAAAATTTATATAAGCTTAAAAATCCATTTTCTATATTGTTAGCAAGCCTGCCTACATGTCT
>PNEQ01003993.1:0-10955 GCA_003012365.1 Medauroidea extradentata
AAGCAAAAAAAAAAAAAAAACACTCTTGTACAAAGGATTTTTCCATTTTTCTGAGGAAAAACTTTTCCCAGGCGACATATTTCTGAGGCCGTAATTTCGTAATTTCGAATTGACTATTAGCTAATATGGCATTTTGGAATAATGTTTGCTTATAAAGTTGGCAAATATCATTACCTGGGAATGTTGTTTTGAAATTTTTCGATACAGACTTTAAAACATTTATATAATTCTATTGACACTTAAGCGTTTATTTATCTTCCATGGGCCCTTAAGGTGGCCGCTTATCTGCACGTTAGAGGCAAACAAGCGACGAAACTATAAGGGCGACACTAAAGCACGCGTCAAATGCCGTATCGTCACAACGCTCCAAGCGCTCACGGAAAAAAGAAAATTATGGTAGTTACAAAATATTTTGTAGGCATTCACCGTGAAAAGTCACGTCAAAAACATTTTGCTGTCACCACTAAAATATTATTTTCATAAAATTTTATAAGGTATATCTACCACAAAATATTTCTTTTAGTGCTGAACTAGCGTTCGATATTCCCGCCGATCCATTCCAAACTTTAAGTCGTGACCATATAATTTGATTGGTGGAAAGTCAATAGCAAAGTTTAGCAAAGTTTAGAATACGATTCTATCTTAGTTTAGCATACATCCGGTCAGTAAATTTTGAAGTAGGGCAGTATGAAATTGCTGTTTTTAGCTATAACTAGAGTCAGTGATTTTTTGTGAAAAGAATCCTGCAAAAACTTGTTCCAATACCTTACGTGCACACCTGCAATTCTGGTTTGTGGTTATTGGCAGAATATAGTAGGGCATAGGTGTGACTCATTTGACTGTAGCAACCAGAGCAATGTTACCGCGATACCACACGTTCGTAATTTGAGGGTAGGACCCCGAGATGCCGAAAGTTACAAATATCCAGTCACTGACCATGAAACAGAGAAACATATGTGCACATAAGGCATTGAAGCGAACTGTTGCAGATTTCTTTTCACAAAAAATCACTGGCCCTAGGTGTCGGAAGGCCGCGAAAGTGTTTCTAATGAACATAATGTCTAGAGATGATGGTTTATCGCGGGAAAACTTGACTGTTTACTGGATTTCAACGTACGTTCAGCCTACAATCAGATTACTGGCTTTCGCATGTCCGTGAAGCTGTTACCCTATTTGACTGAGCCAATAAGAATTCTGCGCTTGAGGCCTTCGAGGCCTGTTATTGGTCTGCAGACAGCAATATTGTGTCAGACGTGTATCACCTAATCATACATATTGCGAGAAACTACAGTGTTTTAAAGGGTATGCTGGCACGAAACATTTTCACGATAAACCATCCTCTCTAACCATCATCTCTAATAATGTCTTAAGAATGACATTCCTTACTCGTCCCGAAATTTGTTATCTTTTAGTTCACTAGCACAATTGACAAATGCGGAATAGTTTAGCAAGGAACAACTTCCCTACAACGTATTTCATGGTAGCCGGCACTCTTCTTATGGTGGCCGCTTGCGCAAGCCGTCGAACAGGGCTTCGGTAGACAGAGGTTTATTTATAAAATTCTCAATATGTGCTAGTGATGTCTTTTTAAGGGCGCTGCCTACCCGCGCGTGAGAGGCTCAAAAGTGACGGGGCAGTAAGGGCGACCTTAAAGCGCGCATAAAATGCCGCGTCGCCTCAACGAGCCAAGCGCTGAGCTAGCGTCCAAGCTTCCCGCCGAACGGTTTTTACTATGGGACATCAGGCGGTGACTATATAGTTTCATTGGTGGAAAGTCTGAACGTTCAGTGCAAGTCGCAATCTGAGTTTCACAGACATCCAGTTAGTACATGTCGAAGAACGGTAGTCTGAAAAGATAATTTTCAGCCACGTTGGAGGGCTTAGAAACAGTGTTTTAATGAGCATAGTGTGTTAAGAATGAGCTTCCGACTTTGTCTGATGTGTGGTTTCATTTCGTACGTTGGCTCAATGGGCACACGTGGAATAATTTCGTATAAAAGTCAGTTCACGAACACACTGCAACGTATTTGAAGTGTGGGGTAGGCGGCCTCCTTAAGCTTAGCATTCAAAGAAGTTTATGTGTATGTATAGTCATTTCATGTTCTCGCTGTGCTCTGAAGCTTATCTCGGCCAAAAATATTGCAACCGTTGTATCTTGTGCTGTTCTGTTTAGGCATTAACTTATTGGAGCAGAACTTAAAAAATGTATTCCTACACGCGTAAAACACACATTTACCTTTACGGGCACGGGCCGAATTTTCTCGGCTTTCGAGGAATTTTTGGGGCTGCGGTGGCCGAGTGGGCAGGCAACTCACGTACCATCAGGGCGATTCGGGTTAGATTTCCGGTGAGGTCGATCCCGGATTTTCGTATGTAGAATCGTGCCGGACGATGCCGCCAGCCCGCGGGTTTTCTCGGGGATCTCCCGTTTCCCTCGCCTTATCATTCCGGCGTTGCTTCATTCTCATCAGCGTTATGGACCTAGATGTTAAGCACTGACCAAAATTTCTTACTCACTCGCGGATTTTATAATTTATTTTAACCCAGACGAGATCCGGTAAGGTTTTGGTGTAGATTTGTTTTACTATGTATGGTAATTTTTTGAGACAAACGGTTTAATGATATTAGGTAATTTTTCAACTAAAATTAAATTTCGTTAGTTAACTAATAAGCTACCATAATGCTGTATTTAATGAGTACGTAGTGTACACGCTATGGTATGGTAATTGAGCTTCACGTCTCGTCGACAGCGAGGTCATTAGATACGGTGACACACAACTTGGTGCAATGACAGCAGCTGGGCGAGGAGTCGGTCATGGCCTATGTAAAGGAATTATACCATCATCTGCCTGGACTGATTTCGGGAAACCATGGAAAACCGAAATGAGGATGGCCGGAGTCGGGGATTGGACCCGGGTCCTCCCTAATGCGAGTCCAACGTTTTACTGTAGTGCCACCTCACTCGGAACGTAGTGCACACCAGCTACAGCAAAGTTACAGAGCTGTTTTACGATATCGGCTACCATTTATGTTTCAAAAAAATTATAATACGCAATAAAAATTATAGTGCAACCCACCTCAATGAGACATTCAGGCACCATATGCTGCTCATTTGACGATCCCAATAGCATTAAGCAATGCTGACAATGTTGTTTCTGTATGTGGCGTAGTTTCCGATGTTTTGGGAAAATGCCGTTTTAAACGTTTATCTTTAACTGGTTGTAACGAACTTAATATTGCGTTTAGGTGAACAGTGCGCAACATGTTTCGTCTTATTTTGTTGCATACTACAACCTGTGTAAATATCGGAGGGTATTGTCGGGGACATTATGTATACGACTGCGTCTATTGCAATATCTTTATTGCTCAGCAGTGAAACCGCAAGTTTAGACTGGCGCAGATGATCGCGTTGAGAAAAGAACCTCTCAGTGTAACGATTCGTGATGTTGGGCAGCTGTATGAAAACTTTGTTATTGTAACTGATTACAAAATATTGACAGTTCTAGTGGCGTTTTGTAAGGGCTTTTAAACAGGGTAATGATTCTAGTACGTGGCGGTAGTCATTAAACAAGAGCTAGAAGGTTAAACGTGTGAGTTATCCAGCCACATGGAACAAGTTGGCGGACTAAGTTGTAATTAACTAAATTGTAAAATGTAGATTTAGATTCAATGTTTGATATTCTTGATAAAATTTGTGAACAATTGATTACTTTTATACGAAATGAAAATCAAATTTAGAACCTTTCTTAATTATAACAACGATTCCTGCTGTTGCTGTACAACATAATAATTTTTACTAATAATGGTTATAATTTCAAGTAATTTTTGACCACTTTTTGTCGTCCAAAATAGATTAACATGCGTATATGCATGCATACAATTGTTTGGATTCAACTTTTACAACAAATAAAAGTACTGTGCTTCTTCGTTACTAGCCAGTGTACAATTTTTTTAATACGTACTCTCTATAGCACACTATGTGTACTGTCGCGTGTCACAAATTCTCTATAAGTCGAGGCGAACATGAAAGTGTACACTTTCTGCTCACAAAATGACGCTGTGTGTAGTAGACTCAGAGCGGTTACGCTATTTAATTCTTCAGAATTTGACTATTACATTTGATTTTACGATTGGGTAAATTCACCGCGTATTACAAAGCGGCAATTGAACTGGCAACGGTAAAGTAGTCTTACCTAAGTCTTAATCAAGACGGCAGTTTGCCTACCTGTGAACAAGAGAATTATTGCTAGATTTTAATTTTCATATCAAACGTTTTTATTCTGAAGTACCGTTACATTACGCTATACTGGGATTTCATGGAACACCAGTGTCTTGAATGTGCATTACAGACTTCTCGTACCGTTTGTGAGGTATTCGTAAGTGAACTGTCAGTTACACCATTAGACCTATATGGTGTTGCTTTTATTTGGTTAAATATTTACAACTGTAATACATTTTTTAAAGATTTTTAGAATATTATTCGGAATAAAATTTTTACGGTAAATATATAACGGTGTGTAGTACCACATTATCGTTTCGAAGGTTTCTGAAGTAGTTTTTAAACTGTCGTTAACATGCGTACGTAGTACTAAACACGTTCCGTCTGCGCCCTTCCTCGTAAAAGGTGATGCATGCCTCTCGGCAATATATCTATACTTCGCTAGAGATTTCGCTGGGAAAATGTCACATTACACGTGCTATATAATTGGGTTGCCCGGTCTGTTGACTCTGTCATATGTTCCAACTTCGAGAGGGTGCATCTCAGAAATGGTGTATCTAAGCTAGTTCGGACACGTGAAACATTTTTGTTCATTATGTCGTTCCGAATATTTATTTACTACATTGGATGGCTTTGGGCATACTTGTACAGAACTACATACGTAATAGGGATGACTCCATGTTTCCAACATTTGGTCTCGGATAGAGGTCAGATTTTGTTTCCTGAATACATATCACAAATCTGAATTGAATCTGGAAGGTCAATGCTTCATCTGTAGTAGATGATTTATCATCATTTAACATGTTTTTTTTTTAACTCAACCTTCGCTGGCTCCTCCTATTGACAATAGTGTTGGTTGCTATACTCTGTCCACTCTAAGGTTGCAGCAGAAATACAAATTGCTAACGATATAAATCAAAGCATTTGGATTATATCTTGATTCCTTACATTGTGATTGTGCCGTAATGCAGTTAATTACCGTGTATTTTTCAATATTTCAAATAAAATCTACGCTGTGCAAAAATTTTACTGTAACTCACTTGAATGAATTTAGCTGCAACCTTATAATGGATCGATTATATATACTTATGATTCTTGATTTAGCCCTGGATACCAGTATCCACGAGTTTTTGTATCATTTTCATTACATCCCTACCTGAAGTGCTTGCAACGTGATGTCAATATTTTAAGTAATACACTGTGTGTATTCTTTCAAGTGGCATGTGTGAAGTAATGAAAGAGATGTAGATAGAGTGACATGTTGGCAGGAGAGTCGTGGTGTGAAGGATACCAGACTTGCGCAGACTGCATACATGACCCAGCGTGTGGCTGGTGTGACGATGGACTTGCTGCTGGAGGCACGGGAACTTGCTACAGAGGAGGAAACAAGATCACTGAGGGTGACTTCTGCCCCGGCAGACACTGGTACTTTCTCAACTGCCCCGGTAAGTTCAGCACCAGTCTGTACATTTGGACTACAGACTTTCAATGAGAAATGATTTGCTGTCATTGATAGACTAGGGTATTATTTAATGAGCTATTGTAGACATATGCCTTTACAGTGTTCTGTTGCTCAGAAAAACAAGAGCGAACAAAAAAAAACATTCTGGCTATAGTCATTACATTCATAAATAACAAAACCTTTGAATACGAAGAGGAATTGGGTCAAAATCACAGAAAACACACCGAAAATTAAAAGTTCAAAACAAAATCACAGGAAAAGAAAAAAACTGAGAAAACTCAGCACAAGAAAATAATTAATACGAAGACAATGTTACACACGAAACAGGCTGACCCAACAGTGACGTCACAAACTCGAGACTAGATCAAACAACGATGGAAACAAATAAGACAGTTTCTCTCAGAAGATATGGTCGCAACGAATTTTTAACTTTGAATTTTTTTTTTTTTGTATTTTCTGTTATGTAACACAATTATTCATGGAATTTTTCAGGTTTTTAAACAGTGTATGTATTGGCTGCAGCTAATTTGACTTGTTTTCCCTTTGTAGTGTTTCTTGGTTCAATCTTGGATTTCTGAGACGACCTAGCACATGGTGGGGACACAGCACTGAATACAGTATGTTAAACGGCTCGGTCGTACGTAGGTAGAAGTGAACAATTTGGTTGATAAGCCCTTGTTCGTAAACACAGTGGTTACGTGCTAGAGCCCGGTACGGTTACAACTTATGCCTGTTGGTTAACATACAAGACTGCGCGACAACGAACAGGCTATGCGAAAAAAACACAGAGAACTGAGAAAACACAGGACACAGCGTTGTTATTTGTTTTGAACGGTAATTGTTAGTTTACTTGTATTACACGGATTTGACACAATTTCTCTAAGATTGTTTTAGGAATTACTATTTTTGTATGTATTGATTACAATCAATTCTGCTTGTTCTTTCCTTCTCTTTTCCTTTGGTGAACTCTTACATTTCTGAGAAGACATAACACTCCTATTGCGTGTATTCACAATATTTCACTTAATCATTTATCCTCATTGCAATAATATTTAAAAGACACTCTCATAATAGTTAGGCTATATAAATATCGGTTAAGCCGTAAGAGAGTGAAATGAACTATAAATACGATAAGGAACCGACGTTTTCAAATGTTTTATTTAAATAATTAGGTTGAATTTTAACATTAAATACGGGCTAATTAGTCCAATAAATGACCCGTAGAGTTAAAAAACAGTCTAGTCTAGGAAATAGTCAGGTGTAAGAACAAATTTTCCAAAAAAACCATACGCACCGCCTATTTTCATCCCTATTTGTTTTATTGGTATTTTAAGTCTTAAGTATCGTATCATCCCTACCATTGGCTCCCACGAAATATAGCTTCAAGAATGTATTACTAACAGGATATGAAAGGAATGTTTTCGCCTGGAAACTGGTTCAGCGGAAAAACTTAAAGGTACATAAAACTAAATTTGATAAAGACTTTTTCATTGGTCAAAATTTTTTGAAGGTGACCATCTTCTTTCCCCATCCTTTACGTCCCCGAACGAAATGGAGAGAGGAAAATATGTTCGTAGAAAAGACAAGTTTTTACATGTGACCAAGGTTAATTATACTATAGGTTTGAAAGAAAATTTGTTTTCCTATGTGTAGAGGCATGAATATTTCGCGCATTGATCCTAAGTCAGGTTGAATGCCAATAATGTATACTTCACTACACCTTCTGTGATTATACGTCACCAGTTTCAACACATCTTTGACGACTGTAAGCCAGTGATAAATAAGGTAACAAGACGTGGTGGTAACACGTGTTACGGTTACAAGTTAATAGATATTTGACTTTGGCCAGTGTGTGTACAGGTCTGAGAAGTCTAGGCTGTTGTCTGATTAATACGCGAAATACTCGTGCCTCTACTTATGTAAGATAAAGACAGAAGGAAAAAATACTGCCGCTATTTGCACTGCTATCCGTAAAGGGTACAATAAAAAGGATATCTCAGTAAAAATTACTTTACCTAGGAATCGTAAAGAGGGAAATTCGTTAAATTTTATTTTAAAGTGAAAAACAAACAAATTATGGTTTTTAAATCATCATCAACTTCACGTAACATTAAATTCTAGAAAGCTCTGTAATTAATCAGGTTACACCTGTTACCGATAACAGAGCAACAGGCGACAGAAATTGTCCGTTGCCAAACTTTTAACATAGATCTTCCTGACCTGTATTAGAACTAACCATATAATTATTGTACTCACAATTGTTGTAGTGACTGTGTCATAACGTGTGTGCAGAATGCCAGTGTAACGGACACAGCAACTGCACCTACAACGACTGCAACCAGCCGTGCGGGGACAACACTTACGGGGAACACTGTGAAAACTGCGACCAATGGTACTATGGCAACGCGCTCAACGGAGGGCAATGTCTCTGTAAGTACTTGCATGTAGATGGAACATTTATGTTCTGACGCACGAACAACTTAGTGACCCTTCCATAACCGTAAATATTTACATTATATAGACCAGCACTGCGCTAAAACATTAAGTTTAGATCGTTGGTTTTTCGATGCAAATTTGAAATAAAAAAACAGTGACCTAATACAACAGGTTATACAAACGTATGCGCAAAATTTTTTATGAAGAACAATTACGCCGAAATCTTGTACATTTAATTGCTGTGGAACAGTTAAGCTGAACAAACGCATTTGTGGATAAACGCTTGCTCACAAAGTTGCCTAATGTTACCTAGGACAGTTTTTATATATATATTTTTTTTCATACTGACTTGCATGAACTTGTAGCTTTAAAATAAGGTTTTGAGCGTTTATTTATCCACCTCACACTCTTAACTATACCAAATTTTACGACTTTTTTCTCATATTTAAGCAAGAAAAATCTGTTTCATATTCTGGAAATAAATATTTAACGTCACATATAACATGTGTCGTGATATGTAAGTAGAGTTTTATAAATTTTGAGCTGTAAAATAGTTACTACAGTTGTACATACAAGTCCTAAGTGATCTCTTAAGACCGAATACATTCCATTGATGAAATATTCGTTCTGGGTTAAAGACCAGAGTAAATACTTCCATAGTATTTATCGATTACTGATTTGACACGACATAAATTTGATTTTTAAACAGTGCTTGGCAGTGACCAAACGCAGACTGGTCATCAAAATACTGTGAAGTTAATTGGGTTTAACACCATACTCATGCCCGCTCTTATGTGTGTGATGTTCAGACTGGTTTAAAAAATCGCTAAACTCGCTACTGTTGCGTTATTGTGATCTCATTAGAATTGTATTTGATAGGCATTTGACATGGCGCATCTGAATTTCACTACTCCACGTACTTTTATTAACGCCGTTTCCATTTATTTAGGAAGTTGGACTCATGGGGACACTTGAGGCGATTAGACGGGGTTGGCCTGCGGAGATTTGCCGTTGATTTCCGTGGTGATTAGGCAAGGGGGGGGGGGACTCAGTTCCGAACCCCGTGGAGAAGCATTAAGGCCTCGCTCTTTAATTCTGCAGTGGTTTCAAAAATATTTTTTTCAACGCAAATCAGTACACATAAAGAAATTCATTCTTGCAGTTTTAACACATTTTATCATAGTTTGTATCTGAATTTTTCTGTTGCAATACATTAAACGGATTTTTGGATTTTGCCTCTGAAACATCTCATATTTTGTTGTCGAAGTAAGCCAAAATGAAGCAAAATAAATTTTTGCTAGCAAACGGTGAATTATTTTTATAAACGCTCTGGCAGAACTGTGTTTCGTTTGCCTGTATACAGTCTCACATATTTTGCAAAATATTTGGTTAAAAATATTTGAGTAATTTACAATTGTTTGAGGTAAGTAAATGAAATATTCTGGCCTTAAATTTCACCTCTCGGGCCTTGGACTTCCGGTCAGAAGCTCTCATCATTGGACTAGGTGGTCGGACCATTTTAAATAAAGATTCTTCTATTTTCCATGGTGTACCAGTCCAGCACATTACTCTCCTCTGTTTTTTTATTCTTGTGAGTGGAAGAAAGCTGAAAGAGGGAATCAAATTCGGTGGTTCAGCTAAATAAAGGATATAAATTACAAACATGAATCTCAAGGACGGTTATCTTACTTGCTACAAGGTTAGCTAGTAGGAGTACAAACACGTCACCATTTTCGCGAGGGTTTACCTTCTGAAATATTTAGGGAAAAATTGCGAACATACTGTATACAGGAATGTGTCAATTACTTATAGTTTTGTGATACTGTATGTTTTATTTTAATTAGCAACGTAAACTAAATAAAATTAGGGTTTGGTATAACAGTCAAATAATTTAAATAAGTGAATGTTATTAGGTTGTACACATATTTTGATAGTCTGTGTGTGTGTATATATATATATTGTGGTAGTTAGGTGTAGTGTTTACAATCTTAACAGTGTTGTTGACAATAACGCAACACTTCTGGTATGATTGAGTGAAAAGTGGATAAAGTCAATAAACAGATGACTGTTAGTAAACTCCATACAGCTGATTTTATATGTGCTTCAAGATGTTAGTTTTCAAGTAACCAGGGGTGTTTGATGAACAACTCAAGTGTAACATACCTGTCTACACTTACCATACCAAAACATTGGTTCTATAGCTACTGAGTTATAGAAAAAGTAGAATTGCTAATAGTACCTTCTAGTAGTTTTAGTACAACATACAAATACACCCTGAATAAATCTTCATTCCAAATTATATATCAGACAAATTTTGAGTAGGCCTACAGTAAATAAAATACATTTTAGGATAGAAACAATGTGCAGAATTTATTAAGTAGGATAGATTAAATGCTGACCAAAATTTCGTAATAACTATCAATGACTTAAACCCATGAATTATACTTGTGAATACTACCACATCCTTACACTGTTGCATAATTATGTATATTTCAAGTAGTGAAAATTACAAAAAAAAACTACTTATTCAGATATAAATTTCCAAAATAAGTGGATGAATTAATTAATTATTAATCCTACCAAATAAAAGTACTGTTTCAGGATGATTGAAATTACTGTTCAAAAGTTCAAAATGCTGTTTTATGTACTGGATTATTAAGAATATATCTACTTTACTTCCACTTTTCACAAACACTAAAGTTCCCAAAATAATTTTATCTCTCAGGTTATTTAAATTTTATCCTCGGCTTCGCACAACTCATTTTGAGGGTAGGCTGAAACTCTAGAAATGCTCAGGACCTCTGGTCTTGTAGAACTGTTTAAGTTAAAGAAAATTGC
>PNEQ01003993.1:11955-53130 GCA_003012365.1 Medauroidea extradentata
CCTATGCCTTCCATGACGCCAGCCAAGACTCTCCAAAACCTAATCTCAAACCCCTTCAGAGTTCGGCCCGATCCTAGAGCCCTTTCAGAAAACTTATAAAAGGCGTCTGAGTTCCAGAGAATGCATAACTGGTAATTACAAACGAAAGAAAGAAAACTAACCTCAAAGCAAGAAAACGAACAATAAGAAGAAAAAAAAAACTAAAATTATACAATAAAATTTAGTTTTGGATGTGAGTCCTAACAAAAATAATAAAAAAATTATTTAAATAGCTAAAGGAGTAGGCATAATTAACTATATGCTAATGCTAAAAGGAAACAAAAAAAATTAAGATTATTATAAACCATAGAAAATTGAAGTTAAAGTTCTTAGTTACATAGTAAAAGTAAACATTAAAATAAATACTAGATTGTAAACTAAAAGTTATTAACTTTCTGTAGCCAAATGCTACAATATATATATATATTCATTTGAAACTAACGTTTTCTGAAGATAATCGTTTGTGTTACTAAAAAAGAAGTGGTAATTTTAATAGAGTTGTTATGGCATTTCCTGTGTATTAATGTGTAATTTTCAGATTAAACATTATGATATATTTTTTATTAAAAAGAAATAGTCTTTTTGAGTTAATGAAACTTGTGTTGTTACTAGTAGTATTATTACTTCTACTTAAAGATATTTCTACGTTGAGTTACAAGATTGTACTAAACAGATATATTTCTAAAATATTTTAATTGTAGTTTATGTAAATATATTTTAAAGTATAATAAATATACATAAAATATTAATTATTTTGTGTCCTAAAATTCTTAAGACTTTGCATTTCCTACCATATCATGAGACCATATATTATTTCTAATAACTTGGGAAAAAATCACAGCTTTAACATCCTTACTGTGTCTACAAAGCAAGGTGGGTGATATTGAATGTGGAGGTTGGTTTGTTGTGGACAGCATGCAACTGCTCGGAGGACGCCACGGAATGTGACGCTAACACGGGCCAGTGCTTGTGTTCAACCAAGGGCGTTGTAGGACATCATTGTGATGCCTGTGACGCTGAGTCCAGCTATGTCGAAGACCCGGACATGCCTGGCCTCTGCTTCTGTGAGTATCCTCAATACCTGGCTGGTCCACACTATCTTTGTCGCTTACTGTACGTAAACCGGGGTAGCTTTCACTATTTCCAGGCTGCTTTGATAACTCCAAATATTAAATTTGGGGTCTTTTGGCAAGTACCTTGATAATTGAAGCGAAGTGTTTATAAAAAATCCCTTGGTTGTACATAGTTAACGTTCGAAACTATCATAACTAAACGACGTGTGTGCTAAAATTTTGAGTGGGCAAAACTACCCCACCAAGCGAAAGTAATCCCGACTTAACGATCCTGTATTTACCCTTTACCACTTAATACAACACTATAAAAAGTAATACAATGTAAGGAAGTTCAATAAAACGCAATGTACAGCATTGCAATACAATTAAATCTAATTGAATGTAACGTAATGCGGTGTGTTGCAATACCATGCAATGAGATAAGATGTAATGGTAAGCTAATCAATATAATGTAATGCAACGGAATATACTGCAATGGATAGTTATGCAATGCAATGGAAAGCAGTGAAATGCAGTGTATTGAAAAGTAACGTACAGAGTACATTTCGTTACAAAATATAATGACTGTATGACATATTGACAACTACGTACTGTGTACTATACTATATTTTAAACTCGCACATTTCGGCTGCTGGATATATCCCGATATATGAACTACCACCAATATGCTGACGTAACTCAGTTATTTATAGTAAGTTCGGCAAAAGACACTGAGGAACAATTTTTAAAGCGCAGATATTAAATTCCGAATAATTCACCGTATTTCAACATCAATAAAATAAGCTGTTACAATTTCTGCTTCCAAAATCAGCGATATGTTACCAGCATCACGAATACTACTTTCCTCAATTAAGACTCAAATTTTATTCAATATATAATACACTATACAGAGTGTAACAAATGAACGTGCAATGCACCCTATTAGGCCTACGTTGTAGGGTCGGTCGAGACGAAATCATTGATATAAGACGCGTATGGTCGGAAATGTCGGGAAAAAGCCCTAAAAACAGGTTTTCAAAGTTCAAAGTGTGACGTCACCATAAAGACGTCATAGACGATCGCTCGTGCGTCAGTTTCCTTATTGGATGCCCGCTGTTTCCAACCGTCCCAATCCAGGTCCGTTGGAGGTGATGTGTGTATCTCAATGATAACCCGTTCGCCTGTTACGGGCGTGGTTCAGGGTTCGATCCTGGTGGACTACCGGTTTGATTAGGGCTTGGTTTTGTATTGTTTTGAGGGCCCGCGCATGTTACTGAGTTGTTGTGGCCTCTCTGGCACTTCCCCTCTCCCCCCTCTTGCCAATCTCCGTTCCCCTGGCCCCTTTCCTGACCCTTCTTACCACTCTCTGCTGGCCTGCCACTGAGGCAAACGTCCATTCTTCGAACTGCAGTTGATTCGACTGCTCGAGTGAAACCTTGATTATGAACCGCTTCACCTTTAATGAATTAGCAGATATGCACCTTTGCTACGATGCAACAAACGGAAATGCACCCGGTGCAAGGTTGCTTTATGCAGAAAGATTTCCTGCACGGGTGTTTGTTGCAGTTGACCGTAACATTCGCGAAAATGGCACGGCTCGGGTATGTAAACATTGCTGGAAGTCATCAAGTGTATGTGTTTTACAGTAAATTATTTTGGTGCTTTTTGTCCGTAGGGTCTTCCACGAGAGGGTGGAGGCGGTTGTCGTCCTAATGAAGTCGAGAATATCGCGTTGGAATGTGTTAATAATGCACTCAGTATAAGCACACGTCATGTTGGACGTCAGCTTGGTGTCTCACACATGACTACTTGGCGGGTATGGCATCGCAACGGTTTACATCCATAGCACAAGCAAAAGGTGCAGAAGTTACTCCCACGGGATTATCCGCTTAGGGTACAGTATTGTGAAGAGTACCTCCAAAAATGCGGAGACGATCTCGACTACCCATCTTTAGTTTTGTACACTGACGAAGCAGCGTTCAGCGAAGAAGGCATATTCAACACTAAAAACAATCACTTTTGGGCCGCTGTAAATCCGCATGCTAACTATGAGCACAATAATCAGGAGAAATTTAAGGTAAATGTATGGGCTGGGATTGTGGGAGAATACCTTATCGGCCCATACGTCCTACCCGTCAGGTTAAACGCTCATGATTATTTGATATTTTTGCGGGAGGTCGTACCCCATCTGTTGGCTAATGCAAATGTTCCGGAAGAAGTTCAAAACACTTTATGGTACCAACACGACGAAGCGTTGGCACATTACGCCCTCAATGAGGCGTTCCCCTTACACTGGATAGGTCGCAATGGCCCAGTTCGTTGGCCTGCTCGGTCTCCGGACTTGACCCCACTGGACTTTTTCTTTTGGGGTTGCATGAAGGAATTGGTGTATGAAACGCCAGTTGGGTCCGAAATGGACCTAATCGCAAGAATCGTGACCGCCGGCCACGAAACTGCGGAGAAGCCCAATGTTTTGCGTGATGTACGCGCAGCTATTGCTACTAGGTGTATCGCTTGCATTCGTGCTAATGGCAGCAATTTCGAGCAATTATTGTGAAAGCAATGGCGTGTTTATTGACTCTTTACTAATCATCCATAACGGAATGAAAACTTTCCACCAGCTTCTGTTACAGTAATTCAGTACAGACAAAAACGCAATTAGCGTTGTCATTGTAACATAACTGGAGGTTT
The DNA here is from genome assembly GCA_003012365.1 of Medauroidea extradentata. NCBI lineage: Eukaryota > Metazoa > Arthropoda > Insecta > Phasmatodea > Phasmatidae > Medauroidea > Medauroidea extradentata. The sequence continues at coordinate 15,738 of PNEQ01003993.1, forward strand.
GGTAGTCAATGCGTTGTTTCCGCTTTATCGTAATGTTACACTTTGAACTTTTGAAAACCGGTTTTTAGGGATTTTCCCGACATTTCCGACCATACGTGTCTTATATAAATGATTTCGTCTCGACCAACCCTACAACGTTCATTTGTTACACCTGTATATACCATGTATACATAGTTTATAAATAAGAAAATAATATAATTTTAAAATATTTTTGCATACATAAACTGTAACAAAATTGTCATAATCGCCTCTTTTCGGCTTGAGCGTTTTAAAAAACTAAATTTTTATGACAAATACAGGAAAAAAATTTGCACATTAATCACTTCCCTGTAAAATTTACATGGACAGTGAAAATACATTAATATGATTTCAGTCCCTTTTAAATATAACGATAATTACAAAATTTGCTGTACGCCACTACCTTCAGTAGTCCTACATTTGTTCAGAACTTAACATCGAAGCTTCGAAGCTCTTCAGCGTGGATGAGGGTGAACTGAAGTGTGCAGGGAGCAATGACGAATGTAAAAGTGAGCAAATGGGAACACCCCGAAAATAACACACCGGCTAGTTGCAATGTCTGCCGCGTTTCCCAGTTTAGAAAATATCAGGAGCCGTTATCCTCCAGGGACAAAACAGACGATATAAGCTGATTACCAGTTGATAACGTACATTAAGGCCCCTGTACAGCTCACACATGAGCTGTGTTACAGCGTGTTAGGAAAACGTTTTTTTTTTTTAAAGGATACTACAAAACGTGCGTTCGAGATCTCTAAGTACGAAAATAAAACACATTTAAAACTATGTTTCTCTATTTTTGTTGTTAGATATCATGCTTTGAAACATGGTTTCAAGGCACCTCAAAAAGTCCAAAAACTCTTTTTTAAGACTGCTGTCACATAAAACATTCCAGCGGAATGGTAAAATGAAAATAGAGAAGGATGCGCTGGAATTTACTACGCACATTTCATAATAAAGAGAGTAGAGTCAGCGCTTAAAGTCTGATAGGAAAGAGCCAACGACGGAATCAATGCACGGCATTTTCGCGGCCCGCGTATAAGGGCGACACGATTGTTGTCCCACAAGCCAGGGTAGCTCTTATCACCGCAGTTTCCGTACCTCAGACGCGGCATGTTGAGTGCAGATTCCTAAAGTTTTGGTATGACATACTGCATGCATTCGGTATTATTGTTTCTGCTGGCAGAAATAACTCCATGCTCGCAGAAGATATACATCCTATCTTCTACTGACTACACTGCAGATGTCTCGAGCATCTAATATTTAAGCATTTACAGTGTTTTACTTTCATAACCTGCATTTGTATGCAACTGCCTCGAAAGCATGCATTGATTTTCCATCAGTGAGTTGTACATGTGGCTTCAAATAATCTGCGTTACTTGTGCATTGTTGAACAGCCAGGTTTCAACTTGAAGGGGTAAAGAGTTTGTATTCATATAATGGTTTACAAAATAATTTTTAATATATTCCAGAGTGACTTGTAGTATAATGGAATGATCAGCCTGTTAAGTTGATAATGAAGAAGAATTTGCTGTATATGGCTTTTAAGATCATTAGTGGACGAACTTTAACATGCAATATTTTCCCCGCAACAAGTACTGCCAGAAGGCATATCAACATTTTTGACATTTCGTGCTCTAAATGCTAGTCCACCACACCTTTTAACATTACTAGACAGTAAATCACGCCCATACAATCTGCCATTTATAGGAAGAAAAGGATTATTGTGTTACTTTTTAGCTTACTAGAAATGTAAAGTAATATGGAAGTAATGTTTTTTTAGCTGAAAATATTAGTTGAAGTTTAATATTAAAGGGGGTTTAGTACCCACCATGTTAGAATCCTTCGTTTCCTGCTGTAAGTTCAGTACAAATATGTATTTTAGTTTCCCTCCTGAAATGGCACACATGTTACATCCTAAAGCCTTAAGAGGGCGTGGTAGACGAATAATCTCTGGATTCTTCAATTGGGATATATTTTTTAAAAAATAAATATAGAAAAACTACAAAACAACAATTCCTGATAATTGTATTTGCCATCTTTGTTAGCACACATTTATCAAGATTGAAGAGTTTGTTAAGAGAACATTCATAAAATTGTTACATCACGTACAAAATTTATTTTATGTGAAGCGTATACAATGAAAAATAATAAAAAAATAATTATCCTTATTGCGAAGCCAGTATTTTCAAATTATGGACGAAGATTACACTAAAACGTTTGGAGAAAAATCAAGAAACTTCTAGACTAGATTATTATTGTGTAACTAATACTACCGTTGTATGTATAATACATATTGTTGAAACCGTCGTAGATGTATATTAATACTAGCTGCCCAGCCACGGCTTTGCTCGCATTGAATAATGTAAACAGTAACTATTTTTAAAATATTGGTTAATGGTTATTCTCTATTTTTGGGGTTTACAAGATGCTGAAAAATTCAACGCCCAAATTGATAGGGAAGCTGAAGGAAACAAATACAAATAAATTTGGCCAGATAACTATGTGACGGAAAGAAATAATTAACGAATATTGGGTATCCAGGGGTAGCGGGTGTGATTGAGAAGACGACAAAGGTAGTTGTTTACGGTACTTTATTTATCGGTCAATGTCACAATAATCGTTCAAAATTAGCAGCGTTAGCCTCCGTGCAGAGTCAGCATCGATGTATCAGGGTGTCCCTGAAGTGTCACACTCAAAATGTTAGTATATTGGAGTAATTTAGTTAAATGTATTTAATATACAGATAATCTGTTTGGTGCTTAAAATACATTCAATCTACTCAGATATAATTTTAATGTTCGTTATTAAACGACGAAACAACTGAAATTTTTAGTGGAATAAAGTTTCCCTCAGGGCCAATGTTTCCCCTGTTTACGGTACCCCGTTCTGCCCTCCTGCCCCGTTTTTCTCTCTCCCCCTACATACAGAATTCTTGTTAGAACACCTACACACACTCATATATACATACACACATACATACGCACATACATACATAAACACATACACACACCTACATACATATGTACACATATACACACATACATACACTTACGCACATACATACACATACACACATTCATACACATTCACACATGCATACACATTCACACAAGCATACACACCTACACATATATACACACATACACATACATACACACACACCTACACACACACCTACACACACACCTACACACACCTACACACACACCTACACACACCTACACACATACACACAGACGCATACGCACATAACACACCAACACACATATACACATACGTACACACACCTACGCACACCAACACACACCTACACATGTTTATATAGGTTGTCTATAAACAGTCTTATGTCAAGCGCAGCATGTGAATCCTGGGCTAATTTTAATAAGAAAGCGTTAGTGGCAAAATGTTATACGATGTCATCTTACGTGCGTAAAGTGGCAACACTGCACGGAGTAAGTTTTGTCTTGAGTGCCATAGGTATCTTATTTAATCTTACAACTTTTGTTCTAACTATCATATTATGGGCGCAGGTTCAAAATTCCGAGAAGTTCGACCATGATTTTTACGTTCAATTGACGTAACATACATAAAATAAAAAATAATACTTGGTCGTGGAGCACAAGATGGGAATTAGTACGTGCGGTGTTGCCACTTAGTGGAAATTAAATGTCGTCGTACAACATTTTGCCACTATCACTATTGTGTTCAATTTAGCCCAGGATTGGCTTGGCGTGCTTATTATACGGCCGTTTCAGAACAGCCTGAGTAATGAATTAGTTGAAACTGTTGCAGACGACTTACCTGTGAACTACCAGTTCGTGTATAACGCGAGCGAGGAAGACGAGCTGTTCAACAACATCAACTTCATCAGCAGACCGCTGACAGAGAGGATCAACATGACCTTCAAGATAGAGTGCCTCAACAACGCCACCATGAACATCACCGTCAGGACAGGTACAGTCTATACCACGGTCGTAGAAGTACAGGTCTGGACAATCGCCTATCTACCAATGTATTTTGCTTGACCCCCTTGTTGTTTGGCTGCAGTTCGATAAGTTACCGAGAATGTTGTGGTTCTTTGGCGCTGCAGTCAGGGCGGTCGGGCACACACGCCGCCCACTTTTTTCCATTGTTAACATTATAAAATAAATAAAGATTGCTGGAGCCATGCTTTTGGATTGTGAGCGAAGGAAGTATTTCATAAATTGAAGAAAAAAATTACGTTTTGATATATTGTTTATCTTAATGGGAGGGAAGTGGGCGGAGTTTAAGTCCGACCCCTCCGATTGCAGCGCCAAAAATGCACAGCATTATCGTGAACTTGGCGAACTGCAGACAAACAACAAGAGGGTCAAGTTTCCAGGCGTGTGTCCAGACCTGTTCTTCTACGGCCGTGGTCTACACTTGATACAACTTAAGACATTACAAGCTCGAGACGACTTCCAATTCAAACATTTCACCTTTCGATGTTTTGCACACATTAAATCCGAACCAGGGGTTACAATCAGTGAAATGTTAATCACTGAAATTCCAGTTAACAGCGTGCTTCTTTTTGACGAAACTATAGAATTAACTGAAAATTAGTTAACATGCATGTGATGTTCACTGACGGTAGGTGGATGTCACTTATAAATCAGTAGAGTTTAGTCATAGAAACATTCAGCACGGTTCTACTAACTTTAGTTGCTAATTTTTGACCGATGCGACTGGAATTTCGCGTAAGTGGTTCATTTATCACTGATTCAAGTTAAGAGTTGAGTTTGCTTAGCATTTTGTTAGGCATGTACTGCAAGATTCTAAGTCAATATTTAACATATATTGGAATGTAAGGGATAACTGATGTGAGTAAAACCAACTACTTACCCTTCCAATAGCGTTCAAGGAAATATATGGCAGGGTTGTTATGAACTGCAAGTAAAATTCGTATCTATCATCATTCTTATCTTGGCAAATTTACAAAAAAATATTTTTTTCCGGTAGTAACCATTTGTATTACCATTCATATTGTCTTCTTACATGTAATAATTTACTCATCCATCTATCCATCGAGGAGCTTACTCATCCAACTTCTCGCACATACATTGAATATTAATCGATACATTCCTATATATATATATACATACACACACACATATTCGTTAATTTGTCATTCAAATAATCTGACCATCTATCTATCCAGTTTCCTTTCTTTGTGTTGAGCCATTCATTACTGCATAAACACAATCATACAAACGTTCACGTTTACATATTTGCCAGCTTATTTAGTCTATCCACTCACCAAAGAATTTTACTCTCTGCTTAAAAAACTACTGTGTTTTGTTTCGTCTCATCGTTGTGTCGTTTGTTGTTTTTTTCCGTTTGGGTCTGGTATCTACTGTGTTTCTGTTTCGTCTCATCGTTGTGTCGCATGTTAACTTGTTTTTTTAATTTTTTATTACTTTTTTCCATTTATTATCTGTTTGTTTCTTGTTTCATTTGTTCCGATTTCATTTATTTTTGGAATTTTATGTCGTGCATGTATCCCGTTTACTAAAGCATACTCTTCTTATTTATGTTTTTCTATTATTTTTAGTTTTCTTTGACAGTCACTTATTTCGCAATGGAGTATGTCCAAGCAACTAAATCCAATCTTTCCCCAATAAATACCACACATGTCGACATATTCATACATGTTTACCGATGTTTTCAACACGTGTTCTGCTTGTTAAACTACACGTCCATATAAACATTGTTTAGTTCTTTAGAGGGATAGGATGGTGTAACGGTCAGACTTCTTACTCCTTTATTTAATTATAAGGTTCTAATTCCTCACAGGGTCATTAATTTTCCTTATGTTAAACGTAACTGACGTTGTAGTGGCTTGGTGTGTTTATTCATGGCTATTCCGTGGTATTTTCTCACACGTTCCATCACTTCTTCAACACTTCTCACAATACATTGTCTACCTCGGACATAAGGCTTGACTTTAGTCGCCATATTTAATTTTATTATTTTTCGCACTTTTTTTTAATTTTGAGAAATTTTGAATGTGCGGTGGTTGTCTGCCCAAGCCACTTAGTTTTGTGCAGAGCTGCGGCCGTTAGCAGATTATTCAAATGGTACTCATCGCACATAAGTGATTTCTGCTTAGGAATGGTATTTAAAGAACGATAGACGTGTGTATGCTTACTTCAAGTTCATCAGTACAAATTGAAGCATATTTTCTAGCAGCAAAAAATGGCGAAAATGGGAGTTTCTGCGGTCATTTCAGGTATGTAAATCGTGTCGCAGAATATTAAAAGGTATAAGCGAGTACAATAAAAATTTATCTTTAAGACTTCGACTTAAAATATTTATGTCTTTGTCCTTACCGCTTCCGCACTTCTAGGCCTCGAACGTGCAAAAAATCATTCACCCAGACGGCCACCTTAAAGTCGTTCACGTGACAAAAGTGTATAATTTTATATTTGCACGACGTAGTGTTCCTTTTTATAGACGTTACTTGTGGCTACATTTTCCCCGTGTGAAACTTTTTTAGTTCCCGTAGTCTTCCCATAGCGGCAGGTCGAAGTCAAAAATCGGAAGTTACGGGAACATGCTAATAACAGAAACCAACTGACTTACTCGAACGACATAATTCACACCGGAATTAGATAGTATGGGCCATAAGCTAAACAATTTAAAACCCCACAACCAAGTCCCTTTGTATTTAAAAAAAAATGGCCATGATTAAGAATATTATCGTTACTTTTAGATTTGTTTTAAAATATATAAAGGAATTGCATTGTGTGATTTTAATACTAAAATGCATCCCTACATAGATTGGTTCAAAATTCTCAACCGGAGTACTAGAACTGTCTAGAGAGCTAAAGTGTGCTAAATTATTGAAAACTCCGACAGTGTCGGTTGTCACACAAGCCACACCACGCGATTCCTGGGCTAGTTTGAAAACGGAAATGTGTGAAATGTTGTACGATAATTTACGTGCACTGTGCGGCAACATGCACGGAGATAGTTCCTTGTTTCGCTCCACGTCCAGATATTATTTTATGTAAGTTATGTTAAGCCAAGTAAACGTAAATTTGGACTGCTCGGTGTTTTAACCTGGACCAATAATATGCAGGTCAGAAGAGTAGTAGTAAGATAAGTAAAGATATCTGTGGAGCGCAAGAGGCGACTAACTACAGTGCTATATGTTGTCACATTGTGCATGTAAATATCATCGTACAACATTTTGCCACTAACATTTTCGCCTCCTATTTTGCCCAGGATTCGCGTGTTGTGCCTATTATGTGCTTGTTTCTGGACTATATATATATATATATATATATATTTAATCGCTCAACCATAATGTACTGGTAATGTGCTGAGCCTCAGTCTGAACACCACAGATGTAGGCTCAAACAGCTTTCGGCAGGGATGTGTCGTGAAGTGTATGTGTTGTGTTGGCAGCGAGCGGCACGGAGAAGTTCTTGGTGCTGAACCACGAGTTCTCAGGAGAGAGGACGACACTGGAGCGTCACTTCCGTGTCCTGGAGGAGACGTCTAAAGTGGTGACGTTCCGCGTCCACCTGCGCCACCTCGGCTGGCCGGCACAGCTCAGCGTGTCCTTCTCTCAGGCGGCATACTGGCCGCGTGGCTACAAGTACGTCCCCGCAGCCATGTGAGTGTAACTATACACACTTCACGTGTAATTGATCCTGAAATGAGTCCTGTAATGAATCTTGGAATGTAACCTGAATTGAATCCTGGATTGAATTCTGAGTTGAATTCTGAAATGAATCCTGCAATGAATCTTGTAATGGTTCCTGAAATGAAACTTGAACTTAGTCCTCAAATTAATTTTTAAATGAATCCAGAAATGAATTCAAGAATGAATTCTGAAATGATCAAAGGAATGAATCCTTAAATGAATCCTTAAATGAATCCTTAAATGAATCCTAAAATGAATCCTTAAATGAATCCATAGGTGAATCCTGAATTGAACCTTGGAATGAATCATGATTGTAAGAATTTTTTAAGAATGTAGTTCGAAAAGTTGTTTAGCAAGGAAAGTGTATATTCAGGTGTGAAATTGAGGCGCAAATTGTGGTTTAATAGTGTAATAAAATACTGATGAACTGTTCAACGCTCTTTAGTGAGCTGTTCACTCGGGTTGTTAAGAATTTCGGCAGTGTCGATAAGCTGTTCACCTGTGGCGACTCCTTACTATAAAGTACCCCAAAGCAATGCATACATGCACTAAAAACGATGAGATGAAATCACCTACATGACTACATGATCAAGTATATGATGACATTGTGTCTATAAAATGTATTTAAATACATTAAATAAAAGTTATTTTAATGTTCCTCATTTTAAAACAGACTAAACAGAATAAAGTACTTTGTCCCACGAAAATATTTGTAAAATTTAAAGAAACAAAATGATTGTGAGAGTGTAGACAGTACCTGTCGTCAAGAAAACTCACACTTTTCATACAATTTGCAATGCAATCAAATTATAATTGACTTACCTGAACTATTCAGGCTTTATTATCAATTTCCTGGACCACGCGTTTTATTGTTTTAAATTGTAGAAGTATTTTTACAGGATAAACTATTTTTTGTTACTATTTAGTCCGTTTTAAAAATGTGGTAAGCCTACGTTTAAAACCATTACTATATATTATTATTTTCTGTATTTTAGCCTGTGTGTGTGTAAAATTTTGCACGATACATTTTAAGAATGTGGTAGGTTATATGAAAATATTTTTTCTGCTTTGTCATCCACTTCCAAGTTGTGAGCAGTGTTAATGTTTCAAGCCTCTATCTCATTGTAACTGATAAAAATAATAAATAAATGAACGAAGAAACAAATATACTATGAGGAGTATACCCAAGGACCAGGATTATGTACTCTGAATGGAGATTTAATACTGGGTGCCCGTAAGCATTTGTGCACCTCGAGGAAAGACATGGAATGAGTCTCTACAACAGAGAGGCGCCGAAATGAGATGGGCGGGGGGAAACGGGAAATCCCCGAGAAAACCCGTAGGCCAGCGACGTCGTCTGGCACGATTCCCACATGCGAAATCCAGAGACCGCTCCCGTCGGGGATAGAACCCAGATAAACTTGGTGGGATGTGAGTGTTCTGACCACTATTTTTTAAAATAAAATGTTGTGCTCCTTGGCGATGTCGAGACCTCGCCAAGGAGCCAAACACACCCCCCCCCGCCCACCGCTTCCGCCTTTTTACCGTTTTATTATTAGACACTTCCGCAGTTGTGACAGTTTTGTTGACTCTGACAATTGAAATGACTCGAACGGATGAACACAAATTTTACACCCAGCCATACCTGGGAATCGAACCCAGAACCCCTCGCATCAAAGTTGGTCGCTCAACCAACTGAGCTACGGGGGGGTTGGCTTCACTCCACCGCCGTGACCCCTGTTGTTATAGACAGCTCACAATAAACTGAGCACTCAGCAGAACTTGTCATTAATTATAAATATGTTTTATTGGGGCAATATATGTTGACTTTTGAGACTGTGGTAACGCGTACACTGGTTTTTAGTTAAATTGAAGTTTTCAAATTAAAAATTGTAACGTTGGCTGTAAAACGGCTGAAAGGAAACTTCATGCAGTACTCACATTATTGTGACTGGACTATACCAAACATATAAGAAAGCAAGCAAATTAAAATGTGTTAAAACAAATAAAAAAAGGGTAAGTATATAAATTTCTGCAGTGTTTGCAGTCGGCTCGGTAGTTGTTTGGACTTTGAATGAAGAGTAAACACAACAGCCACTGAAGTTGAAAAATCTTCGGAGAAGTTGTTCGTGCTGTTACTTAAGGAAGGTATTTACGAAGAGCAAACCTATACGTCAGCACGAAGCAGGGTGTCTTCAAAATATTAACCCATTATGTTCTTATGTGGAAACTAAAGAGTTAGTTTAGGCGTTATAGATACTTGAATAGGCGCATGAATACATATATAGACGCAATTCCTCTACTTGCTAATCGTTATTTGATGAAATTACGAACATAATGTAGCCGTGATTTGGCACCTATCAATAGGAAAAATATTCTGCCCAATCAGTGAAGACTTTCTGGTCCGAACATGGAAACTTCCAGAGAATTGACTTTAGAGTTTTCTAGTCACCACTGCAACCACCTACAGCAAGAAGACTTTTGCGTATGCTTCCGATCCAAGGAGGCATGGAATAAATAAATGCAGAATGAACCCTTGTCGTACATCGTACCGGAGTGACAAGTACAATCGACTGTATTGTTATTATTATTATTATTGTTATTGGGTTTTACCTGCCCTCAGACAGCACGTGGCCGTAGTAGACGTGCACGGGGGAAAGGGGGAAGGAGTTGGCCATGGCCTGTTAAGGGCGCGGTCTATAGCAATTTTCATCACCATTTTTGATTTTTAATTTTTACCAGATTTTTTCTTATTTTAGACACAAAATGTGACTAAATTTGGCTCTTATGAAACTTTTTTATCTCTCATAGTTTTCGCGTAATGGCTTGTTCAAGTCATATTTTGCTTGTTTACGTTTTAACGACTACACTAAAACCAACTGATATACCAAACTAAAAAAAAACACAGTGGATAAAGACATTGCAGGCTACAGTGTCATGCTCATAAAAATAAAGAATAAAAATTATTTGTATTTAAAAAATGCTGAAACTGAAAATAAACTTTTTAAAAATTCAATATTTTTTTAAATACAAATAATTTGAATTCTTTATTTTTATGAACCTGCAATGTCTTTATCCACTGTGATTTTTTTGTGTTTGGTATATCAGTTGGTTTTAGTGTAGTCGTTATTACGGAAACATGCAAAATATGTCTTTAACAAGCTATTACGCGAAAACTATGAGAGATAAAAAAATTTCGTAAGAGCCAAATTTAGTCACATTTGGTGTCTAAAATAAGAAAAACAAATATATCTGGAACAAATAAAAAATTAAAAAATGGTGATGAAAATTGCGGTAGACCGCGCAAGGAACCATCCATCCCAGCATTCACCTGTAGTGATTTCGGAAAACACTGGAAAACCGAAATCAGGATTGTCGGAGCCGGTGATCGAATTCGGATCCTACCGCTCCACCATGCTCTTATTGATAGTTGAAGTAGGCGTTTAAAAGATGTAAATGCCAAACTATTCTTCCTACTATAGGGAAAGTTTGATTTTGCAGTAAATTTGTGATGTAATTGAACCCACTATGAAGCAATCAGAAACGTCTGATCCATACGTGCACAGCCAGGAAAATGTGTCATCGTTGTGAAGATATCCATGCCGATGATGTAACAAGACTTTCAGGAAAGTTGCCACGCCAGGCGGTATAAGAGATGTGGAACATGCACGACAGTCAGTCTGCCTTACAAGTGTGTGCGCGAGTTCTAGTGCTGTCATGCATCTAACAATCTGGGAAGTATGTGTTGGGAGACACATATAGAGTTTGTTAACATGCGTTAAGCTAAAGCTGTTACAACTGTAAATGTAACTCTTAATAATAATAATGGATTCGTGGTGAAGGAACCGCCTTTCCGAGGTATTCTGAATACACATGTTGCAACCTCAAGAGAACTTTGGGTGTATTGGCAATTATTCGGGTGTTAAGATTGGAACTTAGGTGTTGAAGTCGTCTCTTTGGAAGTGCCTGTTGTCGTGGTGTATGTTTGGGTTGTGACTTCATGGCGACCTCCTCGACTGCTGCTGCCAACACTTCGTCTCAGATAGGTACATCTTCGCATGTGACTGCATGCACTTTGCACATGGCAATGAACATTTAGACAGTGTTTGCGAGTACTTAGGCTGCACCTAGGACTACACGACCATCCTGGCAACGTATATAGCTGAGTCATCGGAACACAGGTGTTGCTTCTGCTACGAGGCGTTTGTATTTAAGATCACAGTACGAGGGTACGTAGTTGAAGAGTGTAAAAAAGAACGATTGATGCTACATCTGATCGTATGTTACAAGGTTATGGCTGGGACGACTTGAAAGATTACACACATACACACGCACATACATATATATGTTATGGAGTAGTTTACAGATGGCATAGTCAATAAAATATGTTATTGTGGAAAGCAAAAAAAAAAATATATAATTTTTATTTACCTTGGGTGTATTATTGGACATATTATTATTGTTTAAATAATAAAGAAGAATCATAGAAACGCAGTATAAAACTTTGTACACATATTTTACTTTATATGAGCAACAAAGTAGATACAGCATGGGAAATGTTATTGTATGAAACTGACGTACCTACTCCAGTATGGTTGTCGACATTGAGTTAGAGATATGTTAATATTTTACATAGGCTAGCAGTGACTGTAGTGTCATCTCGAGCGTATGTAACTGGCAGCTGTGAAGAGAGTCGTTTCTATGTATATGAAGTGCAGAATGCAGGGTAGTATAAGGGCTGAGAGTTAGGGGAGGGGCGTGAGTTGGACAGTGTTAGGAAAAGGAAAGCTTGGGGAGGGGAGGTGGGCGGTAAGCAGGGGTGTATCAAGGGGGGTACGTACAAACTGTATGGTTACACAAAAACCAGTTAGTTAACTTGCTGGGAGTGACGTTGTTCGGATGCTGGCCGCCATGTTTTAACGGCATGGTCTACAGCAATTTTCATCACCGTGTTTTAATTTTTATATTTGTACAAGATAATTTTAGACACAAAATGTGACAGATTTTGCTCCTATTATTTTTTTAATTTCTCATAGTTTTTGTGTGCGGTCTCGTTTAAGTTAAAATTTGCATTGGTACCATTATGAATAACGACGTTGTTGGCTACTAGTTCACCTGTGTTAAAAAAATTTTTGTGTTAAAAAAAATAATTTTTTTACTTGAAATTTTAGCATTTTTATTTAAATACAAAACAATATTCTTTGTGTTTATGTACGAGAAATTGTAGTCTGCAACATCTTCAGTCACTGTTAATTTTTTTTCAGTTTGGCGTCAATTGGTTTTAGTGCCGTCCTTAAAACTATAACATGCAAATTTGGGCATTAACGAGTCATTACGTGAAAACAATGAGAGATAAAAAAATTTCATTTAAGCAAAATTTAGTCTCATCATGTGTATTAAATAAAAAAATTAAAATCTGGTACAAATAATAAATTAAAACATGGTGATGAAAATTGCTGTAGACCATGCCCATTAGTAGTTTGCTCGTATTGGTATTGGTATTGGTATTGCTCGTATTAGTATTAAATTGACATTCAGAAATATATATTTAACGAATGAGGTATTTACCTGAAGGCCAGAGTATCGCAGTCCGGATGCTGATTTTTGTAACTGGTCGCCAGTAGGTAACTTATTGTCGCGGATGATGCCAGACAATGAGTTCCTGCAATGGAGAGACGGGAGGAACGGAGATACCCTAGAAAACCCACCGACCAGTGGCATGTTCCGGCACGATCCCACATGCAAAAATCTGTTGACCCCACAGTATCGTTTTGGTGGGAGGTGCCTATCGCGGTCCCATTAATGATTTTTTAATTCCTTCAGAATCGAGAACGGTCTGGCATAGGTGCAACAGAATCACGGGCGGAACTCATTTTGAATAGAAAATATGCGTCTATGATAAATTAGAATCGCGCACACTACGGAGTTGAGTGAATGTGTGGTTTTGCTTGAATGTTGGTAATGCTGGTGAGCTTAGAGAAAATTACTTTTTTTTTTTCATGCCGTTGTCGCCTGAATCAATAAGCAGTTCGACGGTTACTATGCAAACGTGTAATTACGACCGCAGTTTCACACGAGAAATGTAGTTACAAATTAAAGTTTGCCACGTGGTAGTTATTATTTAGTGTACGTAATAAATTATAATATTTTTAAGAGGTAGCCACGATGGTGTAAAGCTAGAGCTATGAATAAATCTAATTTTCGCTGTATCTGTGCGAAAAGTAATGTTCTGGAGTAAAGTGTGCATAGTTATTCATTTATAGGCAAAGAAGTAATGTTATTAACCCAGAGAGTGAGTTTACTGGAAATAGATGAACTGATAAATATTTGAATAATTGTTTCTAGTAGAAAATGCTATCTTCAGTTTTATGCATTACAAATTATTTCTTTGTTAGCCCTGAAATTCATTTTAACAGATATTGCGAAAAATTGGGAAACAAGTTCCTTCAAACTGCTGTATTTCCCACTTTCTCCACCCACAAAGTCGAGTTTCTTAGTACGTAATACGGGATTCTAAGGTAAATCACTAACGTAAAATGTCGTAACTCAGACATTTTTTTACCTACTTCGCCTACTGTAACTGGACAGAGTTTTGCAGAAGGGTAGCAAACCACAGTTGACAGGAACTAAAATATTCAAGGCCAAAGTTTATTGTGTGTGTGAAAACATTGTGTAAACAAATTTGTCTGATCTCGTACTCTTACGCTAATATTTTGACTTAATGTTTAATTTTTTTCTAGTACATGTTTTGAACATTCTCCTTCTACGTGGTATTGTTATTATTATTTGAAAATAAATTACTTCGTGTTTGGTTCATATTTGCTCGACTCTGTTCAACTTGTCTGGACTTATACTACTGCAGGTAAACTTGCATGCCTTCTCGCACGCAGCAAGTCTCGTAGTAACTTACACCTGAACTTATACGGAACACGGTATCTTGGCACAAGGACTATACTATCCAGTACTTGCCAGGCTTGTCAACGATTAGTTGCCGTAACTTCCTCCCTCCTCAGTTTGCGACTTTGGCCCTTGTGAGTTGAGTAGACCGCGCACACCTGCTGTGTTACATTACTCTGCCATCTGTGCCCTCACCGCCAGTCTGCCTGCTATGTTTGATGAATCTGAGAGTATTCCACACGCATGGGATTCAACATTGGAAGAAACAGTTTATAGGAAGCCCTCCCTGACAAATTATCTTGTAGTGAGCACAACGTAATATTAATAATGGTCACAATATTATACTGGTGACAGTAAATTATTTACTGTGGTGAGCAGCAAAAAATAATTTCTGCCGGGTGAATGCCAACAAGATGTTTTGTAGCTGCCACAAATTTTTACCCGATCAGGCTGTTTATATCGATATGTTTATGCTAGGCCACATTCACAAAAGCACACAAACACCACAGACGCACGACATTTGAAGGTGTATTTATAGGTAGAAGCTGCTACTTTAGCACACAACACACGCACAGGTAACCAACATATGAACTGCGCACGGAAACGTTACCGAACTTTAAACTTTTCTGAGCACTGTGTTGTGTATATAGCGGAGTATAAGGTATTAAAATGAAGTATTATTATTGTGAGTTGACTGTACAAATTTTAGGCAAATTCCTTGACAAGATACCTAACACCCATGTAGCAAATACAAATGAAATACGATATTTAGCCCTTTTATTCAAAAACAAAATTTGTGGCAAATGATTGACTGGCGGAGATTGATCAGGTGAAATTCCCTACATTATATCATAAAACTTAAATATTGGCGTTACTCCACATAATGTTAAAACATATGTTTGTTTGGCAAATGTTTATAGCTCAGACGGAAAATATGAGTCCCTGATAGTTCTCAGACCTCTACCTAAGTTTAGAATTTTTTTTTGTCTTTCAAATATACGTCTGCTACGTTGAAATCAGAATTATTGAACACAAACATGAGACATTAATTTAAATTAGCTTGTCAAAAGTTCCGAAAATGTCATGCAGTTTGAGTTCATCCTTAAGAAAGAAAAAAAAACGAATGGCCTGTAAGTGACATCTTAACGTGCATCCCTCGTTGGCTTGAGGCTCACGAGAAATTATTGGCCTCTTCTCAACTGGTACATACTGGAATATTAAATTATCATCTAAACTCAACTCCCAAGGGTTCCTATCGTTACGTGGACGGCTGTAAATTAGGCGTCACATCAGGAGGCCTGCCACATACGTCTTATCACGATGGGAGTTTATCAAAGGAAAAGGGAAAAATGCCACTGATAACATCGGTCGAAACAATCGCCTCAGAGAAATAGGAATGTTCTCTTACTTAGAGAAAGTATTACTAAACATACTGATAGGCATTCCTTAAACTGCATATACTTCTGAGTATCTCAGCAAACAGGAAAAAAATCATTAATTACATTAGGCATAATATGACAAAATCATAATTAGCAGGTTCATACATAAATAGGACTTTAACTAGACTTTAATATGAATTTAGATTTATTCATTATAAACATAAACATAAACATCGGTAAAATATATTAATTACATACGTTTTAAAAATAGGATTTATACCGATAATTATTTCAAAATAAATCAGACAAGTCTAATTCCATTACAGTAAGAAGCCAATCAACAAGCCAACGGATACAGAAGTAGTATATTTAAATACGTACGTTGTTTAAACTGTATAGGTAAAGTGTTTTTTTAATTGTGCAGATCAAAGCGGAAATTTAAATTTCGGATTGTTCTATGTTACGCGCGAATGTAACATGGCAGCCTATGCTATTTCTGTGCTGATATGTTATTTGTGTGCTTTTCGCGTGTTATTACGAATGTAGCTAAGGCTTAACTGAAATATATATTTTTAGACCCCTGTTTTTAGGAAGGAAATAAACTTTTGGTTTTAAAACACGTGGCTGCGTAACTTTATTAACTGTTATGGACGTGGCAAGTTTGGACACTCGTCGCCATGTTGAATTAATATAGTTATTATATGTAATTTTCTGTCAGTATACATTTTATACACTTGTACATTACGCTAAGACTTCCAAACTGTAAATCAATTATTGGATCATCTCAATACATATGCTCACGGAATCGCCAAAAGTTTAATTTAAAAAATGTATTTTTGACGGTACCACGATCAAAGTCAACAAGGATTCCAGTTATATGTAACTGAAACTCTTAAGTATGTTTTGTGTACAAATGCACGAACAAAATTAAAACAAAATATGAGGGGCTTAGAATTATAATGATGTAAGTCATGTAAAGTAATTTTCACAAAACAAAAACGATTAATTGATTTTTCATATAAAATACAGCGTCCGTCTTTTTAGTACTTGCATTTTACTTCGAAATTTGAGTAAAAAAGTATAATAATTGTAATGGAACTTTCTTTTAAAACATGTTTAATATGAATTAAAAAATCACCTCTTAATAAAAGTGACTTACAACACCATCCGTCATTCTAAGCCCCTTATATATTGGAAGCATTTTCATATGCAAATCTGGCAACGGATGTACAACGCATTAAGAAAGTTCCTAATGAGTTACAATTTTACCAGCTCAAAGAAATCAACTGGGAAGTGATTTGATGACATTGGTAAGGGCTACAAGAATGATTACGCATCCATGCAATGGCATTAGTGTGCATTGTTTTCAAAGTTAAAAAAAAAATTGTGCCTTAAAACTGCGAAAAATATGACGTTAGGGCTGTTAAAACTTATATATTTTGGTTTAAAAAAATAATTTTGAAGTTTAGAAGTCGTCATCGCAAGTGTGACGATGAGGGCCGAAGACCCGAACTGAGGCGTACTACGTCAACTTCCAAAGTTATTGAAATGTGGCGTCTTTTCGTCGGCCAAATTATACACGAGCAAAGCCGCGGGTAACAGCTAGTACTGTATGAAAGAAATCGTACTCTATTTTTGCGCATTAAATTTGATAAATGTAAGTTGTGGCACTTGAATTCTGTACTAAAAAAATTGCTTATTTCTGTCCTGGCTATTGTAGGAACAATTTAGTTTTAGCCGAAAATGTTCCGCAGAGAAAATTATAGCCTGTGTCGTGCCAGTAACTACATTCTGAAAGTTTTGAAGGATGTCAAGAGAATAAAACACTTCTAAACGCCAGTGCTGTATTTCAGCTAAATAAAGGAAGTTACATGTTTAGTTGGACTAACGTGGCGTTATGAGGACTGCCAGGTCTGCAGAACTATGATGTGATATTGATTCAAGTACTGTCTTATATAATGATATCACTGACAGTTAGAATATCAGTAAAGATCACCCAGACGGTTGTGTTTAAGATGTAAGTTTATTGTTGTTTCTGTGGTCTGCAATCTGACATCGAATTGCTTTGCAGGTTTTAATACAAATAATATTCAGAAGAGGGGCATCGAAGCTGTAAAATGTTCCTTATTGTTCCCTGGCAAAATTACTGTAGTACACAGTAAAAAAAAAAATGTACATTTACAAGGGAAATCTTGTAACCTAATATCAGAACATTATCTGTCGGATAATAAAAGTGAAATGTCAGAAACCATTTAAGGTGGTTAATAATATAGTGAACACCTTTAGAAACTAGTAAAATAAATTTTAATAAGAAAATTTTTCTGTTTGAAAGAAAATAAATCTAGGAGACTTGTCATATTTACAAAAAAATTCTTACTTAAAAAATGTTGGGAAACTAGTTTCCAATTTTTTTGTAACACTGCAAGCTATTGTTGTAAAGTGAACCAGATATTAGCTGTAGATTTACAGAAATGTTTGTAAATATACAAAGAAATTTGTAAATGTACAAGTTTTTTGTAAATTTCACGAAACATTCTTGTAGTGTTACGAAAATTTTTTTTGGAAACAGGTTTCCAAAAAACTTTTTTGTAAAAGTACAACGTTTTTTTACTGTGTACACAGGTTTCGAATATCAGTAAACAAGATGATCAAAAATGAAGTGAAATTACAACGAAATGCTTAGCATAAATTTAAGGAGGAAAGAAGTTTATAATACAGTAAATATGTAAACTATATTGATTTTTTTAATGTTACCATAAGCTTAAGTACGTTAACAATAAAAATAAACATTTTATAATTTTTCTGATATACGGGAATTTAATTGCTAATTTTTACATACGAAACTTTTAGGATCATATTCATTTTTAAAAACAACTGTTTACTTTGAAACACTTTCATAGTAGTCTGTCAAAATTCCACATGCGATTGTATTTGATTATGTCGAGCTCATTTACTTAATACACCTGAACAAAAAAAGTCAGTTTACTTTTGTTACCAAGTTAAAGGTTCTATATAACAGATTTAAACGTTTACAATTTTCGGAAAGATATGACAGATTGCTGCCTACCATATTTTAAAAATATTTTTTGAAATTGCATTTTACGGAAAACACATCCCCACAGTTAAGGGGGTCGCCTGCCCGGGCCGCCGAGCAGTATGCAGAACTCCGACCGTAACAAGATTATAAAAAAACAGCTCAGCGTGTGTAAGTTACATCTGTTTAGAAATGACATTCAGTGGACGTTATACGCGCGTATACCCATTTCAAGCCCTCCATTTACCTATGAAGTTTGTTTATATGCTGCCAAAAATGGTGGAAATTGGTGTTTTAGTGGTCTTTTTTAGGTATGAAATTCTTGGCACAGAATCGTTTAGAAGGTACAGGCGTGTACATTTCACCATAGCTTTAATATTACGTAATATAATAATAAGGCCACCGCTGGGTGTCTCATAGAGGATAGTTGTCGGCGAGAAGACTGTGCACCAATTCTATGACTTGCGCCTAGAGGCTAGGGTTAGGCGAGATGTGTATGCTGTGTCGACCTTACCACTTCGGCAATTCTAGGCTTCGAACGCGCAAAATATTTTCCACCGGGTATCCATTATATCGTTTTCATTTGAGACATTATTTAACATTCAGCTTTGTTCGTAAGCCTCAAACATTAAGAGCGTTAAATTTTTCACTGTTTACACGTTTAAATAATTTTTGCCGTCTAATTTTTTTCAAAAACAAGAAATTACACGGTTTCGATTAAAAATTAAACTAACCAGAATATCATTAATGGCATAATTAGGTAAAAGCATAGTATTTACTGCATTGAAAAAATCAGCCAACATGGAGAACACGATTTTAAACAATACTGCCAGACATATTTTTATACCTGTTCTCTTTTAGGCGTTAAAAATTGATATCGCTAAGAAAAGTAGAAACAAGACAGAATGACCTTAAAAGACAGGATAACTCCTAATGTAGAATTTTCATCATTTCCTTGTTTTCCACGATTCAGAATGGTTGCTTCGAAAATATTACAGTAGAAGCTTGGCTATATACATTTATTTCATTTCTTCACATTTATCTGTGTGTGTAAAGAATACTTTTGGAACACTTCAGATATTGAAAAATTTGTGATTGTTGTAGTCCCTTGTCTCTTAAAGAAGACAACATAGCACTTAATTATGTAATCTTTGAACGAACGATTTCTAAAATGGCTTAGTATAGGCCTATACAATTTTTGTGGACAAACGCCATTACCAGTGAAGGTTGCCGATTGGTAGTAAACCGTATAATTAAACAAGGAGCTAAAAATATAAGCCACTGTTAGCTGTCGTCAACCAAGACAAAATATTGACATTTCCGGGAACGAATATAGTATCCAGAAATACGATACCAGAACCAATAAATACTACAAAAACCACACACATTAATTCCGGAAATTGCAGAACTTCTCTGATCATCCAGTTGTAATAAAAAAGATTATATCTTGCGTGAAATGCGTAACACACTCCTAATCTACCGCCATGTAGGTCGCTGCGCTATCTAAAGCGTCGGGAAAAACAAGTTTATTAATAATAATATATTGTACGTGGTGTCCGTTTGCAATTCTGTACCTCGGAGGCATAATACTTTGTGTCCATTTTTTGCCAAAGTACCCTTCATACCGTAAACATGACCACAGTTTTTGGTACTTTGTAGTAGCATACAACACAAAGTCAGTGTTGAGTCAAATAACTTTGTTTGTGGACGCTAAACAGCTTGATTCACCAGTGAATCACACACTTCAAACTGCTAACCTGAAAATTATTATTTTAGTGACATAGTGTCTTATGATCTTTGAAAGAACTGTGCAATGGGAGTTCATGACTAGAGTCAGTTTCTTGGACGTACTCCATTGCAAAATTGAATGATTGTCAAAGAAAACTAAACAAATAAAAGAAAACCCTAAAATAAGCAGAGAATGCTTAGTCAGCAAGATACATACACAACATGAAATTCCAAGATGGAATCGGGTCAAATAAAAACAAGGAACAAACAGATAATAAATGAATTTAATAACAAATAAAATAAAAGCCAAATAACATGCGACACAACGGCGAGACGAAACAACAAACACAGTAGATATCAGACACGAACAGAAAAATAACAAAAGAACACAACAAGTAGACGAGACAAATCGCAACAGATATCAGACATATACAGACAAGACAAACGACACAATGAAGAGACGAAATAAAACACAGTAGTTTTTCAGACAGACAGTGTTACGAAGTTTCGGGAACTGGAATCTGTTCCCGTCATCAGGTAGACACACACGGCTCAGGGACACGTGTCTGATATCTACTGTGTTTGTTATTTCGTCTCATCGTTGTGTCGCATGTTATTTGGTTTTTATTTTATTTGTTATTAATTACATTTATTATCTGTTTGTTCCTTGTTTTTATTTGACCCGATTCCATCTCGGAATTTCATGTTGTGTATGTATCTTGCTGACTAAGCATACTCTGCTTATTTTATGGTTTTCTTTTATTTGTTTAATTTTCTTAGACAGTCATTCAATTTTGCAATGGAGTACGTCCAAGAAACTGAATCTAGTCATAGTGTCTTATGCCTCCGGGGTACAGAACTATCATGTAAGAACTGTTACATGCTTGATTTTTCATTTCAGATTTAATTTTCTTACGTGAAATCTAGAAGAGTGAAAATGCATAGTATGTGCGATTTAACACCATCGTTGTAGATACAATCACTATGTTAGGGTAGAAGCAGCAACCTAGTTTGGTTTTCAGTGCTGTCTGGGTTCATACAATATGAACTGTAGATATAACAACCTGCTCTGCACAGAACGCAGCACACTTTATTCTTTCTAGATACATCCAGACTGAATTGTTGTACCTTACCCATAGTGATGGTACTCAGAAAAAAAATGTTTTTGCAGGTACCGTACGTCTTTTAATATAGGGGTATGTGGTAAGGTTTGGTTTTCGAATTACCTGAATTGTTCGTACAACAATTTGTAAGGAACAAATATCACTTTTCTTTTCCCGAACATATTGTTACGCCTACACAATATATTGTTGTAGTAGAAATCCAAATATTACCGACAACTAAGCCGGAATGTTGTCACCATTTCAAAAGAAGTATGATAATCACGGCAGTACCCTTATTTTAGAGATACCACAGTACCTTCTCCTCAGTGTAGAATACATTTTCTGCACACGTTTGTCTCTTTTGTATGTGGCCATGATGAACTCAAGTCTTCAACGTTTAAAGTTAACACTCAGGTGAATCTCAGACGGGAAGATTGGTTGCCGGTTGAGCACCTTCTGTGTAAGTGCGAAGAGGCAAGTAGTGACTGAGGAAGATTAAGCTTTATCGTCAATTTGTTACCAGACCCAGATTACTGTAAATAGATGTGGTCAGATAGAAGTTAGTTCTTCAGTAACCACCGCCGTGGGTGGTTCGGTTTTTTAGATCCTGTGTCCAGAATTCAGCACACATTATGTGTCTGTGTTGTTATCTTCTTGTTCTTTCGTGTTGTCTTGATTATTGAGTAATTTTGAATTATGGTGTTTTAGATTCTTTATTGTCATTGTTGGCTGTGGGTGTATTAAACTGTTGGCCATTAAATTCTTAGAAAAATGAGACAATTTTTAAAGGGGATCAGTGCCCGTCATGTTGGAATAATGGAGCTTCTGCATTTAATGTGGCCTACATTTTTAAAATAATGTTTTGTGTTTCGACAAGGCAGAAGGAATGGTTTATTACATTGTATACTGGTGGGATTGCTTGACTACTATTGCTTATACAGAAAGACAACGAGGAGTATTGTCACTATGAAACGGACTGTACAGAACGAAGCAGAAATATGGAAGGGGGAGAACGTGGCCAGTCACTGTGTATCACATTACCATTTCAGTAGGAATGGAGAAGTGGTCAGTTGAACACCGCATGTTTGTGTACAACGCAGGGAAGTGGAGCTCATTAGTGTGGAGACTCTGGAACGAGTGTGGGGGATTTTTGCGACCAGAAACGAACGTTCAATCAGGGAAGACAGACGTCACCTTCCTGATATCGTTTTCGCCATGTGAACGTAATGGCATCCCTCTACGAACACAGTCACATGCGTTCAACCAGTGTCATGTGTACTCTCTCCTTTTTATAGCTTATTCATAAAGGCAATGCTCCTCGTGGTCACCTTGTACTATACATGTGACAACCCGTAGAAAAAAAAACTTCCTTCCTCCAAACGGTTACTAGTCATAAACTGAGAAAGGTAGTGAACTATGACAATTTGATAACGCTTAATAAGGTAATATCTGTGCCACGTCAGACGAAATGTTTTGATAAATCTCATTGTATGAAACTTACAGCGAAAATTGAAGTATTCGAATATGGCAAGTACTGTATCCGTTAACAGAGAAGTCTTGAGTGCTTTTGATAATGATATGTGTTGAGTATTGAGCAGCGACAGAATGTAGTGGTGGAAAAAACTGGAGTAGCTCGAAAATGCTACCGGTCAATAGCAATGCGAGCCACGTTTGTAACACCTGACAATCGGAAGTGGCGTCGCTGAGTCTCGTGTCTGGAGAACGAGTTGTCGGGTCAGTACACCATCATTGCCCCTTGAATATGTCACTAGGATAACATTCTTTCGTAATTTTTTCTTAGTGTCTCATGTAATATCGAACCTGAAAGCACCACCTGGAATTTTGAACCAAATCAAAAGCAGGTGCCTACCAGTATAACATACTGGAAAACTTACTACTTTGCTATGAACCTTAATCATATAATCAACTATAACAGCGGTAGGTTTGGCTAGTTTTGACGATGTGTGTCTGTGCACAGTCGTTGGGTTTCGTTGCAAGGACCAGTGTTTTAATGAAATGTTATTTTTATCATACATCGTGGTGTATCAAACTGATAAAATAATAATAATAACAACAATAATGACAGTAATATTAATAATAATAATCGTATGAGGAGGGTACCCGAGGGCCAGGGTATCGAACACCGAATGCAGATTTTTATAAAGGGGAGCCCGTAGCCAATCTGCGTAACCATGTTTTCCGTTATCTTTCAGCCAGTCACCGCACCTGGTCCCATTGGGTACAGCGGTCGACAAACCAAAGCGCCGACAGGATTAACCTTCTCCTGTCAGAGAGATATCACTCTCCCTCCAGACACATTGTACCAGGCTAACATGAAGTTGGATCAGCTTAACCCCTAAGCATAGCTCTACAGTGTGCCTCCAGTCCAACTCCAAACAGGGGTGTGTGGGGGACGACTGGTTGACGAGAAGAATCCGAGGAAACCCATCTTAGGGACTCGTCATCCGTCATACTCCTCCTGTGGCCCTCCACTCAGTAGCCATAAGGTTTGAGTTGAGGTACTATTCAGATCTCTAACAGACTCGCCGGGCTTGCTCCCGGACACTTACGCAGCCAACTCGTCGACTCGTCACAGAGGAGGGGTCCTCTCCGGGTCTGCCCAGCATATAGGCGACCACCACCACTTCGAGTCCAACCCATACCAGTAATGGAGAGAACCTTGCCATGAGGCTCATCTGGTCTCCCGTAGTGCTACCTAATTTTCATGGCACTGATGGGTTTACCGCCCTGACTCCTACCTGAGTCGGTGGAGAAGGTCAGCTTGTGCTCTGGTTGGCCATTCCCTTATCCGAATTTCTTCACAGTGACATTTGGGTCCCAAAGGCCTGAGAACTTGGTAATCGAACTCCCCACCTCGTGGATTCACCTTGGTGCCATATACCGGTAGATCCATCAGAATGGATACACCCTTTCCAGTCTGGAGGGACAAGGGTGCATAGGGCACGCACGCCAGAACCTTCATCAGTTCTGAGCTCCAGTGGCGCCACGAGAAGGCTGCAGGTTGACTTGCAAGTGAGATGTTATCAAGAAAAGAGGTCACGGAAGCTTCGGCTAGTACCAGAGACAGAGGGAACCCATCCCAGCATACTACCCACCGTCGCTCACGAGCCCCTGAGCAACATCATACAGGATGTTACAAAAAGGTACGGCCAAACTTTCAGGAAACATTCCACACATCCAAAGGAAGAAAATATGTGATATGGACATATGTCCGGAAACGCTTAGTTACCACGGTAGAGCTCAATTCCTTACATCTCGTTAAATATCATCGTAAATAACACTTCGTACAGAACACGACCCAAATACCCAATGGCTTGGTTCTTTCCAATGTATTTTACTTCCTAGGTTCACCTCCAAGTGGGCCACTTGATGGAAGGTAATCTGGACTGCACTGCTTGTGTTGACATTTAACGAGATGTAAGGTAATCAAGCGTTTCCGAACATATGTCCACATCACATATTACCTTTCTTTTTGTGTTTGAAATGTTTCCTGAAAGTTTGCCCGTACCTTTTTGTAACATCCTGTATTTCCTGATGGAGTGGCTCTCAGAAACCTCCTTCAGATACTAAAGCATGGCACTGCTCCGACACCTCAAACAGGAGGAATCTGGTGCTGCCAGCGCTCACCTAAGCGTAACCTGAAGTATGACGTGTAATGAGATCCTATGATGGAGAATCGCCGGAATGAGAGGGGCGGAGGAAAATAGAGATTCCCGAAAAAACCCGCTGGCCAGCGACATCGTCCAGTACGATTTCCACAAGCGAAAATTAAGAGACTGATCCCGCTGGGTATCGAACCCGGATCGCCTTGGTGAAAGGTGAGTGGTCTGACCGCGGCCCCTATCAAACTAATAGTTTGTGAATCTGAGGAATGAGGAGAAAAACAAATGAAAATTATTTCATGAGTTAGAACTACTATTGTGTATCAACTTGTAGTCGTACAGTGATTTGACATCTGTCACTATTATAGGTCATTCGGAATAAAGTGAGCACAAAAGATTTAACCTTTGAAAAAAAAGATTAGCCGTTACTGCATATTAGTCAACATTAACAATAGTTACATTATTGTTTACATGTTTGGTAGCGAATCATTGCATGTAGTTCCAATAATTTTCTTATTTGAATACAGCATTATTGAAAGAACACCAAACGCAATCGACCTCTCTGTATGCCATATGCTTTAAAATATTTATTTATGATCTTATTGGCATACCTACTGACTGTGTAGTTTGGCTTGATTAGTGCCACCACAAAGTGATGAAACCCCCGTTGAATTCAAAACTGTCGTTGACAAATAGCCGCTAACGCTCGCGGCACAGAGGTAGTTCAAAATTTCACCGACAGGAGGCACCAGAGTTAGGTTTTCGCAGCTTCGCAGGCTTGAAAGCAAGTTGAGTCATGAGTGTGTTTGTCCGTTGTGTAATAAATATGGGTTTCTGACGAACACATTCAAAAGTATTACAAGTAACTGTGTATAAATATCATTGCTAAATGATGTGAAGTCAATAGTAATCTGTAATCTGTTATGTTTTACGATTGCCAGCCTGAGCATATGGAATTATAAATATAATTTTTTCTGTTTCACACATTAAGAAAATACGTTATTTATTGCTTTTGTTAATTGCGTCGTCTTCCATGGCAGTATGCTGAATGGAACTTGAATTGCTTGTGTCGTGTGTGTTTATAGTGGCACATCCAATTAGAGTCGATGCAGAGAAAACAGTGATATTAAACGTTAACTCGCAGGTATTTATAACTAAGATTACTATTGAGTATATCATTTATACAGCGTCCATTCATTTAATGAGTAGCTATTATGGATATTATTTATCGTAGCAGTGTAATGTAAATGTAAACATTGTACAAGCCTATGTAAATAAAGTCACGTGGCAATGTTTATGTTTACATGCAACGGAATGATATAAACTGGCGGAAAATAGAAATTAATCATGGTTTTTTTTGAGTGCTCACTTTATTTCGAAATCACCTAAACAAAGAAACCTTGAACTTAACACTGCACTGTTACTGTACGCTACACTGTGAACCAATCTTGCTATCACTAAGAACACAAATAAAATACAAAATAAATATTGTAATTTGTTGGGACTGGAGAATTTCGCGAATTCAGTGACCTTCAGGCTAGAATCCATTGTACTATGCATAGTCAAGCCCCGACTATTAGTCAACTAGCTGCTACTCAGTGGAACAGCAGACAATGAACGAATAGACAGGGCTTGAGTATATAAAGGACAATGGATTCTAGCCTACAGGTTATTGAATTCGCGAGATTTTCTAGTCACTATTTATTGCTAATAAATCATACCTATGTTTCTGTTGGCCTGAAGTGAACACAGTATTCATGTTCACATTGTACACACTTGTTGTAAAGTTCAAGGAAAAAATTATTAAATTTAAATTGATAAAAGTAATTAACTTCAGGTTGGTGCGAAACAAAACAAAAATTATCACTCTAAGAAGATCTACAGCGGTCAAAATAGTCAGTACAGTTGAAACAATCTAAATGAAATAATTGCTGCTATAGGTAATAAAATAAAATAAAAATACTGAAATTCAAAACCATCCTAACAGTACAGATCTTATTATCTTTAAACTTAACTAAGCTGCAGTTAAGAAAAGTATAAAATAATAACTATGAAAGAATTCAAGGACACAGTAATCAGGCGAACACTCGAATCTTGGGTTTTGTGGTTCGTCTCAAACGAAAAGAAACATGAACTGAGTTAAACATAAATAAATAGGTGCACTTCCACTTGAAAACGAAATTCCACCACGTGTTCACGCCATCAGGTTGGGTCCCACTGTGTGTGAGAGAAGGCCGGGTGAAGGTTGGACCGGATGCTCGACTGGCGAGACAGGCCTGTCGCCCGCCCGGCCCGAAGATTATATGCGGTGATGGCGAGATGAGAGTGAAGCGACGACGGAATGTGAGAGGATGAGGAAACGGGAGTTACCGAGAAGACCCGCCGGCCAACGACGTCTGCCAAGTTTCCCACATGTGGAAATTCCGGGCCCGAACCCGCCAGGGATCGAACCCGGATCGCCTTGGTGGGAGGCGAGAGGTCTGACCGCGGCCCCTTAGATGCACTGTCCCTTATTGCATCTAGATCAGATATGCATTTTACATACTGGCTGGGGATGAACTGATGATAACAACTGTATTATCCTGTGTGGGAAGAGAGGGTAAGAATCCCATCTACTTTTATTTATCGTTGTCGGCTGCTTAGCAAAGTATTACACCAAAACATAAGTTTCACACGTCGGCCGGTATTTTCCCAACATACTGGGACAAGTTAAAGCATTCCTCATTAATTTTTATGTAACAGTACAACACAATGATGAAACACACTGGAAGTGGAAAGTCAAATTGTTCTCCTTGCTGATGACAATCGATCTTTTTTTATTATTCTTTCAGGAAAACTGACCTCAAAGTACAAACTACCAAACTGTAGATTAAACTCTTCAAATAATAATTAATACAATATAAACATGTCTCAAAGTGCAAAAGTTTTCAAAACAAAATATAAGATCACGTTGGGAAAGAATGTTAAAACTACCGAGCACAATTTCATTTAAATTAATAAATATTTAGCTAAGTAACAGTATGAAATATTTTTTGAAACTAAACAGATCAGTTAAGAATATCAGAATACTGCTAATCAAAGTTTTATAATTAGTTTAGCAAATAAGTATTAACATTAACTATTCACTTTTTATGCCAATCTGGCACGTAGTCCCAAACACGAACCGGTAGAGTACGGAGATTATAAATAATGAAGTAGTAAAAAATTATATTACACAGTAAACAACTATTCTGTGAGTCAGTTCTTGAACTGGCCTTTTTGTTCACACAATTGGTAAACTTTTAATATATTCCCAAGCTCAGTTATCCTGCTAATCCATCAATATCTTGTATACATTGAGGTAATGTTCATTTACAACAAGCTTGATGAATACACTGAATTTAGCATGCATACATACAAATTTAATTTTGCTATTCACAACAATACTCTATGCCAGAGTGGAACTACGGTGTGTTAGAGTCACTGCAGAGGAAATACTACAGCAATGAATTTGCGTTTACAAATGGTACAACTGGGGGCCATGCAAGACAATTACCTCTCCCGAGAACATCGTGAATATGTGTCACTAACGTAAAATTATTACGCTATCTTGTATACGACCTATCGATATATTTTACGTATGTGATCTATATTAATAAATCGTATTAGAAATTAAGTATAACTATAAGATTTAAATTACTTCCGTAGAAAATTTAGAACTTATAATTTGACCAGTAGAATGTCTAAAACTTTACGATGTTACCAGTGTACAATCGACATAAGGAGTTGAGTACTTGTTATTAATACTCAATGAAGACCGCTTGTAATTAAACTGACCCAATTAAAATTGAATTTGAACTATTTCTAGCGTTATATATTGTGTTTAAAAATCCGTCTTATACACATTTCATAAATATAAAAACAAATTAAACTTTAACAGCAAATGCATTAATGGATACAAGCAGTGTAAACTTAAGGATAACGTTTGTGAATTTTCAATTTTTTTTACTTGAAATATGCTGTAGCAAATATAAGCGAATACTATTAAAATGTATTGTCTTATAACATAATATATTAACACCATTTGTTTGGTACTTGGACAAGTGAAAGGAATTTCTTGACTGTGCGAATTTTTGAATAGCTAAAATTATAAATGTCAATCAAAATTCGTCAGTTGATCAAACATGTTAAGCAATTATTGCAGAACTAAGCAACAAATGAAAATTGTGTTAATGTATGCGAAATTGTTTCTTTGTTACAGGTCTTTCTCCATGTTTATGGTGGTCGCTGCTTTGTCGTCAAAGTATTTCTAAAGGGAATATTGTAAAGAGTATTAAAAACTTTGTAAAATATTAATAATAAATTTAAAAAAGAAGTTACCAGCGAAACTGTTAAGTCTATTTTCCTCAAAGAGTGTGAAAACTAACCCTGAAAGTTCAAATCGTTTTGTTTCATCTGAGAATATCAAATAATATTATTAATTTAGACATATGATAAACGAAATACACAAAAGTAAAGGTCAGCTTTGTATGTAGTATGCTAACCAAGTTTCGGAGTAATTTATTTAAGAAATGATTTCTTCTGACATATCATGCCATGCTAAAAATATTAAAATGGCAGCCAATACGAAAATATGAACATAGGATAAACGAAATACACGAAAGTCAAGTCAACTTTGTTAGTGGTATATGCGTGCCAAGTTTGATGAAATTATGAAAAATGTTTCCTTAGATAAGTAATACTATGCTAAAAATATAAAAATGGCCGTCATTAAGAAAACAAGAACATAGTGTGAAATACGCAAAAGTAAAGTCAGCTTTGTATGTAGTACATGTGTACCACGTTTGGTGAAATTGAAAAAAAGAAAATTTTCTCAGATATGTCGTACTGTGCTAAAAATATATAAAAAAAAATTACCGCCTATTTTGAAACTGTGTATACTGTATGAACGAAATGCATAAATGTCAATTCTTCTTAGTATGTTCTAAGAGTGTACCGAGTTTGATGAAATAATAAAATACGGTTAATAAATTATCTAGATTGATCAGAACATTTTTAAATTATCACCATTTTGAAAAAAAAAAGTAAAAGGGCTTAAACAAAACATTCAAAAGTCAAGTCAGATTACTAAGTACTACATGTATACAAAGTTTGATGAAATTAGGTCCACTGGTTCAAAAGCTTTTGGGGGAAGGAGGGGGAGGGGGCACACACATCAATAAGTACAGACACTAACATACATCTACACACACATACACAGACAGGAAGAGGATCTTATAAGCCTACATTTTTCTTCAAATAGTAGGCAAATAATTTTGTGTAACCTTTCCTCTTTTCTGCTGAAACTAATTTGTAGACTTTCGCCAACTCCAGTTAACAGTGCGACAAAATATTGAAGTAAAAATTGTCAATTGTACAGAAGGTAAACAGAATCAATTTGCAACTTTTCCCTTGTTACAGTTATTCAACTTGAGGGTATTTATGATAAATGCACCCCCATAAATTGTCTTTATACGGCACTTTATAATAAATAAATGACTAAATTAATATATGTATATTATTATACTGTCTGCCAGTGACATTTCCTGCCTGTAATGCTTGTAGCATTTCAAGTAATATCGGTAGTAGCTACTCTGTAATTAAAAAATACGTATTTAAATAAAAGTTATTAAATAGTACTAAAAAGTTTAAATTAATTTTTCATTTGAAATTACTTGTAAGGTTTGAAACGAAACACGTGGGGTTCATGCACTAGATAACTAATGCGCAAAAAGGTTTACCAAGTCCACTAACAATTTTATTGCATTGCAAACGGCATGAACTGTTGTGTGAGTTTTTTCAAAGACAGCTCACTTAACTCCTTATTGTTATCCATTACATGTGCCATACGTTTTTTAATTTAAATTTTACAAGTGATATTAGATGACAAATAGTTTTATACTTTTTATTTCATTTAAAAAAGTGATGTATTTAATTGTTTTTAGTAAAATAATTATTTTATGCCTTTTAGTATTGTGTGAGTGAAATTTCGTTATCGATTATAAACAAGCTATAATTTTACAGAACAGAGAAATAAACAGACGTACAAGAAATCATGTTAGTAAAATCGTGGTAAAACCACTAAATTAACAGACCTGTGCACAAAGTGATCGTAACCCATCTGATAACGTATCGACTGGATTGCCAAATGTATCTATGAGGAAATAGTTTTTCAATGGCCATCTGGGTTTTCCGACTTGAAGGATTTGCAAGGTGAGTTTTCTCCTTTGTAATTAGTTTATTGTATCCAGACGAAAACAATTAATTTAAACATTTAGTAATATACCATTCTGAATAATCTGCCTGATCCTAAACAACTCAACTGGTTTGATAAATATCGCGAATTAATATTAAAAAATCTGAGGTATTTTCGTGAAGTCACACTTTAGACATGTACATAAGTATCC
Organism: Medauroidea extradentata; assembly: GCA_003012365.1. Classification (NCBI taxonomy): domain Eukaryota; kingdom Metazoa; phylum Arthropoda; class Insecta; order Phasmatodea; family Phasmatidae; genus Medauroidea; species Medauroidea extradentata. The sequence continues at coordinate 47,617 of PNEQ01003993.1, forward strand.
AACTGAAGTTAAAGTTATTCTAATATCCTATTGTGTTCTAAGATATATCGACCGTATGTTAAAAATAAAATTTCACCCCTTTACATCTCTTAAGAGAATGACTTTCCAAAAAATTTGAAATTAATTTTAATGTATTTATGTAATCATCATTCTGAAAAAAAGGTATTCTGAACGTTTTTTATATATAGCGAGAATTAATAAAAATTACATTTCACGTCTTTCCTTCTTCCGTATGTATCGTATCTCAACGAAAACTTGAAATCATATTACAAACTTTCGTATAAGCGGCTCGGCATAAAGTGAGCGCTTAAAAAAGTTCTAGCTGCTAAATGTAAAATTTATATTTTCAGGCAATTCGTATCTTTCAGTGCGTAACACGTAAGGACGGTCCCTCAGTGTACGGTCTGCCTGCAGCTCTGATACTCCTACCACTGCTTATCCATACCGCAAATGCAGCCTCCATTGCTTCCGCTCTCCAACCTGCCTTTTCAGTTGTCCTTTTCCTGTGCCGAACCATCTGGACAAACATTGTCAAATTATTTACAAGGGCGTTCTTCTCTGAACCATAGTGATGCTGAGATGATTGAGCATAGTAAAACAAGTTTAACACATTAATGGACGAAAGTAAAACCTGTTCATGGTAAATTGACCACCTTTAAAAGCCCTACTAAGGAGTTTCTTAATGATGAATGTTTATCCTATCATTTCTACATGCAAAACTAACACATCAGACCTCTTGAGTGTACTCGCGCAACAATCAAGGGGAGCTGTGAAATTACTACAAAATATAATCTCTCGTAGTCTACCAATACCTGCATCAAGAAATCTCATAAAAACTGACATGAAATATTTGGCAAAGAAAGTGTTATTTCACTAGGTTATGTATATTATTTTTTCAATGCATTCCTAGATTAAACATACTGATAAGGACATTTTCTTTAAATTTGTCCCTTCTTTTGCAACCTCTCCCTAATGTACCAAAACCCAAATAACTGGGAGTTGCATGTGCGTTGAGGAAATTCCATAAGCAGCACAATGAATACGCATGGATAAATTTAAACAAGTATACTTATTATATGAAATTATATTTCCTGTGGAGAAAAACGGTAGCAAATGAAACACAATACGCTGAAGTTTCAGTTAGTCAATTTACGTCGATCGATATTTATTTAAGATTGTAATGTGTGCTAACAAAATTTGTATTTGATTTTATAGACATGAAATAACTAAGTATGTTGGGTGCGAAATTTTCAGATAACCTGCTAAAATCATTTTATTTTCAATGACAAATATTGATGAGTTAATTCTGTCCCATTTTCAATGTAATGCCAATATTTATTCTGAATCATCCACAAGTTATCTTCGACGTTTAATTATAATTTACACAAATATTATCGAAGTTTCATTTGTTACACTAATAAAAAATCTATGACCAGATTTTGATATGCCTGAACTTGCATTACTTAATTGCTTTGTTATATATTATTTAATTATCTTCACTATAACTGGCAGGAAGAGACACAAATGTCTTTCGCTTCAGATTTAAAAGTCCGAATATTTCCAGGGAATCAGTTTAAGGCGGTTCCATACCTGCGCTTGAAATGCGTTGCAGCGAGTTGCGAGTATTCGTTTTTTGACGAAACTACTTAACGTGCATCAAAATGGTTCGTCTGCGAAAAGAACACACACTCCAATGTATGCCGCTATAAGTTTAAAAAAATACGGAATGCGTGTTTTAAATATGATTTTCGGGCCTCCCAAAATGTTTGAAAACGGCTTTTTCAGACTGCCGTATCTGGGAACATAGAAACTAGAATAAAAATTCGCACAAATAGAAGCAAGCGTCGGAATTTAAACTAAACGTTCCACAAATAAAATGATATGGTCACCGCTTAAAGTCCCATAGGAAAATGAATACTCGTAAAAGCTCTGCGCGCAAGTTGAGTGGCTTGTACGTAGAGGCGAAATTGCGTTACACACGCCGGTCGGTGGCGACCTTGCGCTAAACACAATCTGTATAGGGAACCGCCTTAAAGGGTAATGTTTTACAATTTAATTGTGTTTCTAGTTTTTGTGCCATACATTTATTCAAATTGTACTTCAAAAATGTCTCTTCGACAATTCATAGGATATATTCTTGGTGAACTGCTTGACATAAATAATAATGTAATCTTTCATTAATTTGCCATGCAGAATCATTGCAAGCGAATTCTTGAAAGTTAACCTATAACCATCTTGCAATTATTATGCATGACAAATGAATGAAAAACGCCATTATTATATATGTCAAGCAGTTTACAGAAAATATATATCCAATGCTTGTCGAAGATAACTTTTTGATAATACAATTTGAATAAATGCTATTGCTCAAAAACTGAAAATTCAAGAAAATTGTCTAACACTCCTTAAGGGCGCAGTTCACCTCAGTTTTCAACGTCTTTTTAAAATTTTATATTTGTACCGAATATTTTTTTCTTATTTTAGGCATAAATATTGGTTAAATCTTCTTCTTAGGAAATATTCGTATCTTTCATAGTTTTTGCGTAATGTGTCATAAACTTCAAAATTAGCACTTTACGGTTTTATGTACGCCACTAAAAGCAACTGACATACCAAACCGAAAAAGTTCACAGCGTATAATACTTTTGTAGGGTATGATTTGAGATGTATAAAAACAAAATAATAAAAATAGTGTTGTATATAATAAAAAATGCTGAATTTTAAAATGAAAAATTAAAAATTTCAACCATTTTTTTAAAATAAAAAAATACATTTTTAAAAATTTTTATACATGTCAAATCATAGCCTACAACATTGTTTTACACTTTGGATTTTTTCGGTTTGGTAAGTCAGTTGGTATTAGTGGCGTACATAAAACCGTAAAGTACAAATTTTTACGTTTATAACTAATTACGCAAAAAATATGAGAGATACAAAAATTTTCTAAGAGGAAGATTTAATCACAATTTATATCCAAAATAAGAAAAAATTTCTGGTACAAATATAAAAATAAATAAAAGCGTGGAAAACTGAGGTGGACCGCGCTCTTAATAAGCTCACACCATTATTACTGCCAAATGCATGCGTTCCATTGTTATATATATATATATATATATATATATATATATATATATATATATATATATATATATATATATATATATATATATATATATATATATATATTGATTAAATTAGACTTGTTATACTATGTATATATCCATAGGAACTGTAACACCAATATCTGTGTTTCGCATTTTTACAACTGAAAACAATCTGTTTATCAATTGAGGAGTTTTCCGGAAGATGGGCACATAAGCGAAAATTGCGTTTTGAGATATTGAGGTTTAAGTAGTTTGTTTTAGTATTCTAGCAATACAAATGATGGTGGTGGTGGTTACATAGTGCCAATAAGCAAAACTGGCACATATTGAAGTCTTATTATTAAATGTAATAAAAAGTACTTACGATTGACATTACATTTTTTGGGCGTTGTTTGTATATTAGTCTGCATGTGCCCTTTTTACAGAAATTGAATGTCTTACATTTGGCTAGTTTATTTTTCCAACTATTTGTAAAATGTAACATGTTTTCAGGAATTAGCATGGTTTTTTTGCATTATATCCTCAATAAAACAAGTGATATTTACTTTAACTGCAACAAAAAAGCAAAGTAATAAAGTGACACTAGAACTCCTGCCAACACATTTAAGAAAGCAAATTACCAAACATTTCAGTTTTACATTGGTATACAAATTTTCAAAACAGTGTGTTATAAATATTTCAACTTTTGAGAGATCTGCTGCTGGCAGTTATCTTCAAATAGTGTCCAGATAAGAACACGTTTTCAGCATCTAAGAACTGAAACAAATCCCCAAAATCTTTTACCTTCATTGCTTTCACAGGATAGGAGCATACCTCTCCATGTTACAACATCTATCTCCTAAATGTCACACACACAGTCATACAACAAACAGTTACAACAAATGCATCAACCAACAAAATAGTCTGTTTATTGATGTCGGCGATTTTCTTCAAACATACTGTCTAACCAAGAACAACTTTCAGTATCCATGAACTGAAATAAATCCCTGACATCCTTTTCCTTCTCTTTCTTCACAGGATTGCGTACCACTGCTGGAAATCTTAGATTTTGTAGCTGGCATCTGCTGTAGCAACCATTCCAAAGTCGAAATGGAGTGTAAGTACCTGCATATGTTGGTGAGCACAGTACAGACCCTTGAGTAGTATACTTCAGCAGAACATACTGTTGAATTTTGAATACATTTCCTTTTATGGTAGGTTTCTGGAAAACATACAATATAAAGCCTTCTTTCCAGTCTCTGAGTAAGGTTTTATCCATACACACAACAAATGGAGATGGATGCATTCTACAAAGTACCATAGTGGATAAATAGGGTTTTGCAGTAGGTATAGTTTCTTCCTTTTTCAATTTTGATTTAACAAGTCCAAAATTTCGGTCACATTGCCCAAATGAATGTCCTCGAACTGGGAAAAGGTGAGTAACTTCTACATTGAACACTCTGGCTACCCAGGAGCAAAACGCCACAATCACAGCATTCTTATTCTGCCCTCCGCAGGCATCAGAGAGCAGAATAATATATTTTACGTCAGGAATGTCAGCCAACTTCTTTTGCAAAGCTTCATAAATAAAAGATGCAACTGAATTAGTGTCTTCTCTTGCTTGCATTTCCATGAAACAATACATGTATGATGTGTCATCATTGTGTACGTGAACATTAAATGCATAAAGCGACAAGAAGCGTTTGTAAAATTGACTTGTGACGTTTAATTTGGGCACTGGAAAATTCTGTGAATAATCAAATTCCATAACAAGATAAGCAGGGTCCGTTTTAGCTTTACGAATGAAATCGTTTTTCAGTGAAACGTACCTTTTGGCCTTTGTTTTATGGAGCATATACTCAAGTTTGCAAGAGTCTGTAGGATCAATCTTTAGCTTTTGTTCACAAACGGGACAAAAGTCACACACATCAGTTTTTGGTTGTTTGAAGCCATACTCACAATGTTGCTTGAAATACTTAAAGTACGTTACATAGCTCATACGAAGTTTGCTGCCGGTTTTCTCAAAAAAATACTTGCAGAATATGTAGTATAACAATTTGACAGTCAAATTTGGATTTTCAAAATAATTCAAATTAGATTTTTCAGCACAATAATGGCTTTTTTTTAGCTAGGGATAGTTGTCAAGTGCTCTTTTAACATTTCCCAAATATTAGCGACGATTTTGTGTGGCCGATTGTCATGTGTGCCCCTTTTCTCCTTAAATGTGTCATCTGACATGGCCTTTGCTTGAATGACCCTAAGTCTTTTTACAGATACATGATACAGTTTTAACAAAACTGTGCGACAGACATTCAACTTGGAGCCATCTATTGGAATGAAATACTCCCAAATATTATTTCTTGACTTCTTAGGATTTTGTAAAATTTTGGGGTTATGTGGAGTAGGTTTCTTCATCATACAATGGCTAAGA